>SJYA01000146.1:262080-344182 GCA_006410615.1 Neotragus moschatus
TGATGCATATACAGGATGCTGTCAGAAGCAATATTTTAAAAAGGAATTTAAGATCGCTCATTTTGCTCTAGCTATCAGCTAAAAGTTGTGCAGAGCTTACTGGTTTATTTCCTGTAAGTAAATTTGTCTTAGATGTATTAAGTATTTTTAGTAACCAACACTGATATTGTTAAACAGTAATTTATACTTTTCCTAAGTTTATTTAAAGCTGGGTTCAGAAACTGAATATTCATGTGGTTATTTTGTTTACTGAAACTAACTGAAATATAATTCTGAAGCCATTTTGTGATGAGTTGGCTTTGGTTAATAGATACTTGGCTTTCCTTAGTCAGTATACACATGTGACTAACTAACCCATGTTGCATCTAGTATGGTATTCCTGGAGGCCCAAAAGGGGAGAATTGTATCTGAGGTACAGAATTCCATTCCTGCTCTATTCTGGGTGAGCTGGTGGTAGAGTGATATTAAAAGGGGCAAGAAAACTGTCATTTTTCAGTTATCTGTATAGGCATTGTGCTTGAGGCTTTACATAGAAAGTCATTGTTTATTAAATATAGGCTGTTTTTCACACCCTTCCAGTGCTTTAGATTCATTACATATGTCATTTAATCTGCACCCAATGCCTCAGAGAACATGATGATGACAAGGATACTTTATGGATGAGGGCTTTGTTAGTCTCTTCCTCCTCCACCTTTCCCCTCTCCACTTCAAGGGAATGATCATAAATATAGGTGGAGAATGAGAGGGGAGTGTGGCTGAGGTTATGGATACCAGCTTATCTAGTACTTAAGGTTCTCCAGCTGATAAGTTCATTCATTTCATTTTGCCTAGATGTTGGAAATAAGGCAGACAAGATATTTGTCTTCATGTGAGAGACAGTCAATAATCAGGTAAACAAAATAACCATACACTGTGTTAAAAGCTGTGAAGGGAATGATTGAGGTACTGTGATTGGTAATAATGAGATACATACAGTCAGTAAAGGCATCTTTGGGGATGTTAAATTTAAGCTGAGCTTGCCCAAAACCTGATGAGACTGGTCCAGGCACAAGGAAGAGCCGGTGCAAAATCTCTGTAGCAGAAATGGCTGTTGTATTTTAGGAACTGAGAGGTGATAATGGAGGGAGCGAGCACAATACCCGAACAATGTAGTGGCTTCACCTGAAGCTAGAGGGGTAGGCCAGAATCCAGGTTACATATGATATGTTTGGGTTAGCAGGGGCTGTAAGGAGTACAGATTTTATGATATGTAAAGTGAGAAACCATTGAGTTTTAAGCAGGGAAGTATTTAAACAACATCCCTCCCTCTAGTTCAGTGATTCTCAACTATGGGTTATATCTTGCTTTACAGGGGACATTTGGCAATTTGCAGAGATTTTTGATTGTCATGACTTGGGGGTGATGATGTATGCAACTGGCATTAGTGGGTAGAAACCAGGGATGCTGCTAAATAAACATTCTTCAGTAAGCCCCCTCCAGCAAACGATTGTTGGCCCAAAATGTCACAGTGCCAAAGTTGAGAACTTCTGCTCTAGCTGCTCTGTGAATATTGGATTGTGCTGAGGGTTGGAATGGAAGAAGGAAAAGTTAGGTTGATGCAATGTCCAGGTGATGGTACCTGCACCATGGTTTCAGTAAAGGTAATAATGAGAAATGTAATTGTTTTTATGTTTTGGAAATAATGAGTCAAGAATGATCTCCAGGTTTCTGACTTTAGTAACTGAGTGAATGGTGGTGCCATCCTGGCACCACTTTGGGAAAGACCGAGAATGATGAGTTCTAATTTTTTAAATCTCATTCATGGAACCTGAATTGCCATTAAAAGATGACACAGCACTATTTTATGGGCAGTAAGAAAAAAAATGCTTTATGCTTATGCAGTCTATAATTGCTCATACCAGCCGCTCATTGCTTGGAAACTTTTTATCTATTTCCAGAGATTTGACAACTTCTTCTGCCTTCATTTCTGTTGCTTTATGTGTGATAGGCTGTTCTTTAGCATGTATCTCAGTAGCAAAACATAATACTCAGTAGCATAACATAATGGCTGTTTTATATCCCATAAGTCGCTTTGTTGCTTTGCAAGAAAGCATGAAATTGGGATTGTTATTAACAATAATGAAGTTTTATTTACTAATCTCAATTTTTGTAACTTTATGCATGGTAAGTTTTCATTTCAATATTAAATTACAGAGTAATATTTTAAGACATTTAGCAGGTAGTTAAACTCAACATGCATGAAACTGACAGTGTAGACAATTTAATTGATGACAAGATCAGTCAACAATTATGCTTGAGTTCATGGGTGAACAGTGGCAGCTGTGTTTAATTACTGTCTGTTCAGCACATATATAAAATGCCTTTAATTGTGAGATACATCTTTATCTCAGAAATGTTAAAATAGGGGGCTAAATGTGAAATACAGTAGGTGGTCAGAAACATACCATACCAGTCCGTTTAACATATGATATGTTGAAATGGATTAATAGCACTACTGATAGTACTTGTGTTAATAATATAAATGATTTCTATCTTTGGAAACTCACTTTTTATTTATTTTTTAAAATATAAATTTATTTTAATTGGAGGCTAATTACTTTACAATATTGTATTGGTTTTGCCATACATCAACTTGAATCTGCCATGAGTGTACATGTGTTCCCCCATCCGAACCACCCTCCCACTTCCCTCCCCATACCATCCCTCTGGGTCATCCCAGCGCACCAGCCCTGAGCATCCTGTATCATGCATCGAACCTGGACTGGCAATTCATTTCATATATGATACACATGTTTCAATGCCATTCTCCCAATCATCCCACCCTCTCCCTCTCCTAAAGAGTCCAAAAGACTGTTCTGTACATCTGTGTCTCTTTTGCTGTCTTACATACAGGGTTATTGTTACCATCTTTCTAAATTCCATATATATGCATAAATATACTGTATTGGTGTTTTTCTTTCTGGCTTACTTCACTCTGTATATAATAGGCTCCAGTTTCATCCACCTCATTAGAACTGATTCAAATGTNCCAATATTCTGGGAGGTGGGTCATAGAGGATCCTGCTGTGATTTATGTCAGAGAGTGTTTTGTCTATGTGCTGTTCTAGGAGTTTTATAGTTTCTAGTCTTACGTTTAGATCTTTAATCCATCTTGAGTTTATTTTTGTGTATAGTGTTAGAAAGTATTCTAGTTTTATTCTTTTACAAGTGGTTGACCAGTTTTCCCGGCACCATTTGTTACAGAGATTGTCTTTTCTCCATGGTGTATTCTTGCCTCCTCTGTGAAAGATAAGGTGTCCATAGGTGCGTGGATTTATCTCTGGGCTTTCTGTTTTGTTCCATTGATCTATATTTCTGTCTTTGTGCCAGTACCATACTGTCTTGATGACTTGGCTTTGTAGTAGAGCCTGAAGTCAGGCAGGTTGATGCCTCCAGTTCCATTCTTCTTTCTCAAGATTGCTTTGGGTATTCAAGGTTTTTTGTATTTCCATACAAATTGTGAAATTATTTGTTCTAGCTCTGTGAAAAATACTGTTGGTTGTTTGATAGGGATTGCATTGAATCTATAGATTGCATTGGGTAGTATACTCATTTTCACTATATTGATTCTTCTGATCCATGAACACGGTATATTTCTCTATCTGTTAGTATCCTCTTTGATATATGTCACCAATGTTTTATAGTTTTCTATGTATAGGTCTTTAGTTTCTTTAGGTAGATATATTCCTAAGTATTCTATTCTTTTCATTGCAATGGTGAATGTAATTAGGAAACTCACTTTTTAAAGATCACTGGCAGGTGAAAACTTGGATTTGCAATGAGCTGTTCAAACAAACAGTGGTAGAATTTGTTGAAAGAATGGGAACAGAGGGTGACAAGTAGGAAATCACTCTAAGGCAGTATTGTAGAAGCTAAAGGATGAAATGAAAGCAATGAAATTCCATGTGTATGTGATTTTTGAGGCTGTGTGCCTGTACTGGCAGCAGTTTTACAGAGTTGATGTATAGACAAACACATCTTAATTTTGGTTAGTCAGAAAACCCAGCTGGCTCCCCCCACCCCACACACACATATTGCATTATAATTTCTATTAATAGTTTACCTTTCATAGCTTTGGAAAGCAGATTGCTAATAGTTTTGGTGCATTATATTAAAAGGTAAAACAGATACTGAATGTTTATTAAGCAAAACAAAGTTCCTTTGTATATAAATGCTATGTGGATATGTGTGTATGGTAGTAATGTTTCTTTGACATACAAAACCCAAATCTCTTACTGCTACCATTCTTCAGTGTGAATGCACCTGTGGTTCTTTAGTCCAAAATGTACCATAGCCAGGCTGGTCAGAAACATCAGATACTCCTGTGAGGTCTGATAGTGATATTATTCCACCCCCACCCACCCCCCGTAATAACCATACTGGTCAAGTCGCAAATACCCTGCTATGACTTTATCTTACTTGTTTGGTACTTAAAATATTGTTTGTATTGTGATAAACTGTAATAATTCACATATGGTTTTGTATACTATAAAGTGTCTTTCAGGGTAGGGACATGTTTTTTACATGTGTGCCTTACAGCAGTGGAGCGAGCACATTGCTGAGCAAAATAATAGACACAGTAAAAATGCTGGACTGGAAGAAACACAAGCTGGAATCAAGATTGCTGGGAGAAATATCAATCACCTCAGATATGCAGATGATACCACCCTTATGGCAGAAAGTGAAGAAGAACTAAAGAGCCTCTTGATGAAAGTGAAAGAGGAGAGTGAAAAAGTTAGCTTAAAGCTCAACATTCAGAATACGAAGATCATGGCATCTGGTCCCATCACTTCATGGGAAATAGACAGGGAAATAGTGGAAACAGTGTCAGACTTTATTTTTCTGGGTTCCAAAATCACTGCAGATGGTGACTGCAGCCATGAAATCAAAAGACGCTTACTCCTTGGAAGAAAAGTTATGAGCAACCTAGATAGCATATTCAAAAGCAGAGACATTAGTTTGCTGACGAAGGTCCGTCTAGTCAAGTCTATGGTTTTTCCAGTAGTCATGTATGGATGTGAGAGTTGGACCGTGAAGAAGGCTGAGCGCCAAAGAATTGATGCTTTTGAATTGTGGTGTTGGAGAGGACTCCTGAGAGTCCGTTGGACTGCAAGGAGATCCAACCAGTCCATTCTGAAGGAGATCGGCCCTGGGATTTCTTTGGAAGGACTGATGCTAAAGCTGAAGCTCCAGTACTTTGGCCACCTCATGCNGAACTAAAGAGCCTCTTGATGAAAGTGAAAGAGGAGAGTGAAAAAGTTAGCTTAAAGCTCAACATTCAGAATACGAAGATCATGGCATCTGGTCCCATCACTTCATGGGAAATAGACAGGGAAATAGTGGAAACAGTGTCAGACTTTATTTTTCTGGGTTCCAAAATCACTGCAGATGGTGACTGCAGCCATGAAATCAAAAGACGCTTACTCCTTGGAAGAAAAGTTATGAGCAACCTAGATAGCATATTCAAAAGCAGAGACATTAGTTTGCTGACGAAGGTCCGTCTAGTCAAGTCTATGGTTTTTCCAGTAGTCATGTATGGATGTGAGAGTTGGACCGTGAAGAAGGCTGAGCGCCAAAGAATTGATGCTTTTGAATTGTGGTGTTGGAGAGGACTCCTGAGAGTCCGTTGGACTGCAAGGAGATCCAACCAGTCCATTCTGAAGGAGATCGGCCCTGGGATTTCTTTGGAAGGACTGATGCTAAAGCTGAAGCTCCAGTACTTTGGCCACCTCACGCGAAGAGTTGACTCATTGGAAAAGACTCTGATGCTGGGAGGGATTGGGGGCAGGAGGAGAAGGGGATGACCGAGGATGAGATGGCTGGATGGCATCACTGACTCTATGGGCATGAGTCCGGGTGAACTCTGGGAGTTGGTGATGGACAGGGAGGCCAGGCGTGCTGCAGTTCATGGGGTCGCAAATGGTTGGACATGACAGCGACTGAACTGAACTGAACTGAAATACTGCTTAATTCAACCATATTGAATAATTTAGATTCATACTGTATACTAAGCTTAATGTTATACTTTAAATCTTTTTATTAGAGATTATTGCTTTTAGCTTTAATGCTGAAAACGTCATTCTTTGCTGAGATTAATTCCTTTATTATGCTATTTGTTCCTAAATCTTTTCAGCCACCTTTTTTCCTGTCTACTTATACTTCATTCATTCATTGCACTTTGTTACTGACCAGTTTCACTTTTAAGGTCAAGCTGAACAGAGCTTGGAAATGGGAAATAATACTTTTGTCATGTGACTTTACTTTTAAACAAATACCCACAGAATTAAAGAATGGTATATTGATGTATGCATTGCCCTGTTTGTTTGCATTAGATTTTTTGATAAAGATGGTACAGGTTCATTGATTGACCAAGAAACTTGGATGCTTCTTTAGTTAATTGAAAATATTATTGAAAAAAATTTTATCTTTGGATTTACATAGAATGTTGAGGTAAATATAAATTTGTAATTATAAAACTTCAGAC
Organism: Neotragus moschatus; assembly: GCA_006410615.1. Lineage (NCBI taxonomy): Eukaryota > Metazoa > Chordata > Mammalia > Artiodactyla > Bovidae > Neotragus > Neotragus moschatus. The sequence continues at coordinate 268,604 of SJYA01000146.1, forward strand.
ATTTAACCTTTTCCATTTGTAATCTTTCTTAGTTCCCTTAAAAAAGGAAATTCTTTAATAGTTAAGAGCATTTCGTTTTCTAAAATAATGAGAAAAAAATGGCACGTTGTATAAAAGACCTGTTCATGAATTTCTGTATATGTTGAACTTTTGAATTTTATTTTTTGAACACAGTCATTGACAATTTCTTTACAGTCCAGAGCCTTAGTCCTTTGACACCTTTCTTTTCTCCCTCCTGCTTTAATTTTCTCATGTAGCTTAGAACCTTATTTAACTTTTGAAATATGTTGTGCTGCTTTCCTTCCTTGTCTCTTCATTGTATCTTTTCAATCAGTACTCAGCCACAGATCAGTACTGATTTCTGTGTATCTGGCTCCGACCTGCTGAGCACATCTGGAAAAAACCATAACTTTGCTGACTGGAGCTACTAAATTATTCGTGCTTACCAATCTTAATTGGATCATCACCATTACCCAGTAATTTTTTTGCCTAGTTAGTTCTTTTTCACTTTGCATAGCGGTTATTAAAAAATTTTTACTCTCCTGTAAGCCCCTTACGTAACCACTTACCCTCTTTCTCAGTAGATGATCATATCTATTCATTGATAAACTTGGATTTAATTACTATTTTATTTCCAGAATATGTTGAAATGAGACTAGATAAAGATTACCCTGACATTTGCTATGCCCAACCCTTGGAGGCATACACCAAACTAAGATAGAAATTTTAGAACAAAATTTAAAATATTTATCTTTGTAATACTTTTGGTTGACTCTCCTGTGGGCTGATTTTATTATAAAATCACTTCAATTATAATTACATTCTTGGAGTAGTTTTATGTTTTGATATTTAAGATTAAAACCATTCTTCTGCGTTGAGTTAAAAGTTCCAAATAAATATCTTGTGCCACCTTTTAAAACTGCAGTATAACATGTTACGACATAAATAACACTGCCCATAAGTTTGATGAATTTTTACCATGTAACCACTTCCCAGATCAAAGATCTAAAACAATTCTAGCATCCCCAAAGCTTCTCTTAGTTATTTCTCCCTCTCCTCCCCCAAACTATTCCAACTTTTGTAGTTATCATTTAATTGTACTTTGTCTGAGTTCTTTTGCTTTACATGATCTTTGTGAGATTCATCTATATTGTGGCATGTACCCACAGTTCTTTTTTTATTGCTGTATAGAATTCTACTCTTTGAATATACCAACATGTTTATACCTCTTGTGTGTATGTGGATATTTGGGTTTTCAGTTTTTGGCTATTAAAATAAAGTTGCTCTGAACAGTCTTATACAAGTTTCTTGGTGAACATATGCTCTTACTTTTTTCTGGATACATATACCTTGAATAGAATTGCTGGATTAGGATACTTTTAAATGCCTCTTTGGCTTTCCAGGTACCTCAGTCAATGCCTCTTTGTATTGGAACCAGATCATTAACTTTCAGTTCAGTTCAACTCCCAGAGCTTACTAAGACTCATGTTCATCGAGTTGGTGATGCCATCCAACTGTCTCCTCTGTCGTCCCCTTCTCCTCCTGCCTTTAATCTTTCCCAGCATCAGGGTCTTTTCAAATGAGTCAGTTCTTCTCATTAGGTGGCCAAAGTACTGGAGTTTCAGCTTCAGCATCAGTCCTTCCAGTGAATATTTGGGACTGATTTCCTTTAGGATAGACTGGTTTGATCTCCTAGGAGTCCAAGGGACTCTCAAGAGTCTTCTCTAACACCACTGTTCAAAAGCATCAATTCTTCAGCCCTCAGCTTTCTTTATAGTCTAGCTCTCACATCCATACATGACTACTGGAAAAACCATAGCTTTGACTAGATGGACCTTTGTTGGCAAAGTAATGTTTCTGCTTTTTAATGTGCTGTCTAGATTGGCCATAGCTTTTCTTCCACGAAGCAAATTTCTTTTAATTTATGGCTGTAGTCACCATGTGCAGTGATTTTGGAGCCCAAGAAAATAAAATCTGTCAGTGTTTCCCTTGTTTCTCCATCTGTTTGCATTGAAGTAATGGGACTGGATGCCATGATCTTAGTTTTCTGAATGTTGAGTTTTTAGCCAACTTTTTCACTCTCGTCTTTCACTTTCAACAAGAGGCCCTTTAGTTCTTCACTTTCTGCCGTAGTGTGGTGTCATCTGCATATCTAAGGTTATTGATATTTCTCCCAGCAAACTTGATTGCAGCTTGTGCTTCATCCAGTCCAGCATTTCGCATGATGTACTCTTCATTTAAGTTAAATAAGCAGGGTGACAATATACTTGATGTTCTTGACATACTCCTTCCTGATTTGGAACCAGTATGTTGTTCCATGTCCAGTTTAACTGTTGCTTCTGGGCCTGCATACAGATTTCTCAGGAGACAGGTCAGATGGTCTGGTATTCCCATTTCTTTAAGAATTTTCCACAGTTGTGATCCACACCATCAAAGGCTTTGGTGTAGTCAGTAAAGCAAAAGTAGATGTTTCCCTGAAACTCTTTTGCTTTTTTGATGATCCTTGGATGTTGTCGACTTGATCTCTAGTTTTTCTGGCCTTTCTAAGTCCAGCTTGAACTTCTGGAAGTTCACGGTTCACATACTGTTGAAGCCTGGCTTGGAGAAATTTGAACATTACTTTGGTAGCGTGTGAGATGAGTGCAATTGTGCAGTAGTTTGAACATTCTTTGGCATTGCCTTTCTTTGGGATTGGGATGAAAACTGACCTTTTCCAGTCTTGTGGCCACTGCCGAGTTTTCCAGATTTGCTGGTGTGTTGAGTGCAGCACTTTGACAGCATTGTCTTTTAGAATTTGAAATAACCCAAATGGAATTCCATCACCTCCACTAACTTTGTTCGTAATGATGCTTCCTAAGGCCCCCTTGACTTCTCATTCCAGATGTCTGGCTCAAGGTGAATGATCACACCATCGTGGTTATCTGGGTCATGAAGATCTTTTTTGTATAGTTCCTCTGTGTATTGCCATTTTTTCTGAATATCTTCTGTTTCTGTTAGGTCCATACCATTTCTGTCCTTTATTGTGCTCATCTTTGCATGAAATGTTTTCTTGGTGTTTCTAATTTTCTTGAAAAGATCTCTAGTCTCTCTGATTCTATTGTTTTCCTCCATTTCTTTGCATTGATAGCTGAGGAAGGCTTTCTTATCTCTCTGCTATTCTTTGGAACTCTGCATTCAGATGGGAATAGCTTTCCCTTTCTCCTTTACCTTTAGCTTCTCTTCTTTTCTCAGCTATTTGTAAGGCCTCCTCAGACAACCATTTAGCCTTTTTGCATTTCTTTTTCTTGGGGATGGTCTTGATCACTGCCTCCTGTACAATGTCACTAACCTCCACGCAGAGTTCTTCAGGCACTTTGTCTATCAGATCTATCCCCTTGAATCTATTCGTCACTTCCACTGTATAATCATAAGGGATTTGATTCAGGTCATACCTGAATGGTCTAGTGGTTTTCCATAATTTCTTCAATTTAAGTCTGAATTTGGCCATAAGAGTTCATGATCTGAGCCACAGTCACCTCCTGGTCTTGTTTTTGTTGACTGTATAGAGCTTCTCTATCTTTGGTTGCAAAGAATATAATCAGCCTGATTTCGGTATTGACCATTTGATGATGTCCATGGGTACCCCTGTCTATAAGCAGTGTCATTCCTTTTGGTAAAGAATACAAAAAGAGCACTAGACTTTCTAACAAGACTCTAAGAAAAGGCACTTTTTTTGTTTTTCATTTACATATAAGATTAAAATTCTTCATTTGGCTCCAAATGAAACTATTTTTGTTTCTGCTGGTACTTTCAATGTTGTTTATAAGTCTTTATTTATAAATTTCCTATCTTTATTCAAATTTTATCATTTCTTTTTATTATAGTTCATCCTGATCCCTGTAAGATTATCTTATTATTAAAGGATTTCTCTGACTGCTCTTAAGGCTGCAGTAAATAATCATTGGTTTTTCCCGTAGAAGCATAGGCTTTCTTGGTCTTACTGGGTTTGCTTTTTAGACACTTGAATTGTGTAAAGTGGAAGGAACAACTGAATTTGGAGACCAGAGATCTGGATTCTAATCTAAGCTGGTCTGTTTATTAGCAGCATGTCTTTTTGTGAATAACTTTTAGGGATAAGCCTCACTGATGTTAGGGATCAGAATGTATGTCAGAGGATGTTAGTAAATGGGCTGCTGTAACAGTGCTCTATAAACTATGAAAAATGAATATGTACAGTTGTCTTTTGAGGGGACACTTTGTACATTTGCAGATTTCTGAGCAGCACTCATCTAGTTTATAAAACAAACAAAATACAAGTTGCAGTTGTCAGAGGCATGCAGCAGGGTGGTAGAGTGTCTCCAGGGAAGGCTGACTAGAGTCTGATGAGTCTATTCTTAAGTGTGGCAGGAACTGATGAACTAGGTACCAGACTCTGGTTCTCAGAATTGATATGTTTAGAAGTTCAATTTATTATTTAAATGTAGGAGTGTTTAGGTTTTGGGTGAAGTCTGAGTTGTAAGTCAGGGTGTCAGTCTATTGATGTACATTGAGAAATGTAACTTTGAAATGAAATGGACTGCCTGTGCTTATTAGTCATTTTATTATGCTCCTGTCCAAAGACCTGTGTCAGACACAGATTATAATCTGAAGATTGACCAGTAAACCTGGAATGAACCCAAAGTAAGTTCGGTCATCTTAGTTGTCAGTATTATTAAGCTGTGATAGCCTGATATATATGTCTGCACTGCAGCAGATCTGGGTCAGAACACTATCCAGAGACAGTGTTGGAGACTAACTGCCAGATGTAATTTGTTTCAGCACTCTTCAGTATTCAGTTAATTTGGTTTCTGCTTTCGTACAGTCATGAACAAGAGCGGGGTCCTGCTTCCATGCTGCCTTATGTGTATTTTATGTATTTACTTTTTTTCATTCTACAGATGATTTATTTCTTATGTTTGATTCTCTAATTTAATTCTCATTCTGACTTTACCTCAGTTTTAAAGGAACCTTTTTCTTTGTGCCCCATATACTGCTTCATTAGTGGATTGAATTTATCCTTGCAAAGTTGAGTAATACTGCTTTGAGTGTACCCTTACTTCTGGATGTAGGAAGAATAAGTATTTTGTAGTCAAGTTTGGATTTCAGTCTCAATATTGGCTCTGACATCTGTTTAGCTGAGATTTTTGGTCCGGTTACTTAGATCAATCTGTCCATTCATTCATCATCTCAGAGTCACTTTAGTCCCTCTGTTCCGTCTTCCCCTCCTTTCCCTTCTCCTTTACAATTATACTGAGGTATATATAACATAAATACTCTTAAAGTATATGATTCAGTGATGTTTAGTTAACTTACAAAGCTGTACAACAATCACCACAGTCTTTAATTTTAGAATATTTCTGTCATCCCCAAAGAAATTCCATAACCATTTGCAGTCACTTCACATTTTCACCCCTAAACCTAGGCAACTACTAATTTATTTTCTGTATTTATTCATTTCCCCTTTTTGAATAATTCATATAAATGGAATTATAAAATATGTGGTCTTCTGTGTTTCCTTCTTTCATTTAAGTGGTTTTGAAGGATGACCTATATTATAGCATATTTGAGTACTTACATTTTTATTGTTGAAGAATATTGATTTTATTGCTACATTGACCAGTTGATGATCATTTGGGTTTCCATTTGTTGGCTGTTGTGAACAATGCTGTTAAGTTTGTGTACAAGTCTTGGTGAAGACATATTAGTATTTCTTTTCCATTGATACCTTGGAGTAGAATTGTTGTTAAATTTATACTTAACATTTTAAAAATTGCCAAACTATTTTCCAAAATGACTATACCACTTTATGTTTCTGCTTATCAATTGTGTGACGGTTTCTGAATGATTTAGATGTCTCTTTGATTAGATTTTAATATCACATATGATATTTTTCTATCAGTAAACAAGCGTCATAGCATTACAGGATTTTACTTCTAAAGCTAGAAAAGAATTTAAATTAGAAAATGTAAAAATATAGTTCTAAATGTTTAAAAACCTAAATTTCAACTAGGTGAATGTAATCAAAAAATTAAGACAAAGCATTCTATAGAAATGGGGGGAAAATTTGTTACTTTAATTAAAATTAGCTCTTAATTACAGAAAAACCCAAAATATGTAGGTGATGACAGGTTAGTTCAGTGAATCCTCACATACTCATCACCCAGTTTCAAAATTGTTATCATGTCCAGTATTGTCTATAGCCATATCTGTTCCCTTCTCCTTTATATTATTTTGAAGCAAACCCTAGACATCTTAAAGATAAAGCTATTATCATATCTGATGCTATTAGTAATAGTCCTTTACTAAGAATTTATTGCTTTATAAGAGTGAGATGCAGAAAGAAAATTTTAAATATGTCCCCTATTAAAAATGAAAATAATATTTAAAAATAGATTTCTAACTCAGGAATTGGAGTGTGTGTCTGTGTTTTAAAGAAATGTCTCTTTATGTATTTTTTAGTTCTATATTTTTCTCTCCTCCCCACCTAGAAAAATATGACAAAGTTTTGAGGGTATAGAGAATGGGATTGTGCTTTCTGTGGTCCATTTACATGAGGATAAGTATCTACTTCTGCTTCATTGACTATGCTTAAGCCTTTGACTGTGTGGATCACAACAAACTGTGGAAAATTCTTAAAGAGATGGGAATACCAGACCACCTTACCTGCCTCCAGAGAAACCTGTATGCGGGTCAAGAAGCAATAGTTAGAACCAGACATGAAACAACGAACTGGTTCAAAACTGGGAAAGGAATGTGTCAAGGCTGTCTGTTGTCACTCTGTTTATTTAACTTCTATGCAGAGACATAACTGACAAAGGTCCATTTAGTCAGAGCTGTGGTTTTTTCAGTAGTCATATATGGATGAGAGTTGGACTATAAAGAAAGCTGAGTGCTGAAGAACTGATGCTTTTGAACTGTGGTGTTGGAGAAGATTCTTGAGAGTCCCTTGGATAGCAAGAAGATCAAACCAGTCCATCCTAATGGAAATCAGTCCTGAATATGCATTGGAAGGACTGATATTGAAGCTCCAATACTTTGGCCACCTGATGCGAAGAACTGACTTATTAGAAAAGACCCAATGCTGGGAAAGATTGAAGGCAGGAGGAGAAGGGGATGACAGGATGAGATGGTTGGGTGGCATCACAGACTCAATGGATATGAGTTTGAGCAGGCTCTGAAAGTTGGTGTTGGATAGGGAAGCCTGCCTGGCGTGCTGCAATCCATGGGTCGCAAAGAATCGGACACAACTGAGCAACTAAACTATCTTTGAAACATGAGGTGAGGTTAGAAGGAATTTGCCATTTCTCATTGAAATTTACTTTACTGCAGCTTTAGGGAAATTTTTAAAATTTACATTCAAAATTGGCTTCCTGAGTTTTGGTCTTACCTGGTGGCTCAGGCGGTAAAGAATCCACCTGCAATGCAGGAGACCTGGGTTAGATCCCTGGGTTGGGAAGATCCCCTGGAGGAGAGCATGGCAACCCACTCCAATATTTTTGCCTGGAGAATCCCCATGGACAGAGGAACCTGGTATGCCACAGTCCACAGGGTTCCAAAGAGTCGGACTCGACTGAGTGATTAAGCACAGCACACAAATTTCTATAACATGATTTCTGATCAGCATTGTAGATCCTCTGGATACCCCAGTTTCATGGTCTATTTTTTATTTTGTTTTCTGAAAAGAGTACAGTTTTTCTTTTCCTGGTACACAGAATTGATTTCTTATTAGTACCAAAACGCCTGTAATATCAAAGTCAGTGGTAACTTTATGGTAAGTCTGGGCTTTCAGATTTACTAAAGAATAAAATGAGAAGGAAATGGCAACCCACTCCAATGGTCTTGCCTGGAGAATCCCAGGTACTGGGGAGCCTGGTGGGCTGCCGTCTGTGAGGTCACACAGAGTCTGACACGACTGAAGTGACTTAGCAACTTAAAGCTCAGCATTCAGGAAACTAAGATCATGGCATTTGATCCCATCACTTCATGGGAAATAGATGAGGAAACAGTGGAAACCGTGTCAGATTTTATTTTTCTGGGCTCCAAAATCACTGCAGATGGTGATTGCAACCATGAAATTAAAAGACGCTTACTCCTTGGAAGAAGAGTTATGACCAACCTAGATAGCATATTGAAAAGCAGAGACATTACTTTGCCAACAAAGGTCCATCTAGTCAAGGCTATGGTTTTTCCATTGGTCATGTATGGATGTGAGAGTTGGACTGAAGAAAGCTGAGCACTGAAGAATTGATGCTTTTGAACTGTGGTGTTGGAGAAGACTCTTGAGAGTCCCTAGGACTGCAAGGAGATCCAACCAGTCCATCCTAAAGGAGATCAGTCCTGGGTATTCATTGGAAGGACTGATGCTGAAGCTGAAACTCCAATACTTGGGCCACATGATGCAAAGAGATGACTCATTGGAAAAGACCCTGATGCTGGGAGGGATTGAGGGCAGGAGGAGAAGGGGATGACAGAGGATGAGATGGCTGGATGGCATCACTGACTCGATGCATATGAGTTTGAGTGAACTCTGGGAGTTGGTGAGGGATGGGGAGGACTGGCATGCTGCAGTTCATGGGGTCGCAGAGTTAGAAACAACTGAGCGACTGAACTGAACTGAACTGAAGGTGTTACACTTCATGCATTTACAGAACAGAGCAAGGAGAAATGGAAAAACAGAGGGCAGCTATTAAGTACCTGTTAGATACAACTCATTGTGGTAATTTATTTACATAAATTCCTGCTTGCTTGTTACAACAATGCTGGAAAGATTATATGTATTATTACCTTCATTATAAACCAAAGCTCAGAAATGTGAAGTGTTTTGCAAAATGTTCATGTTATCTTCACTATGAGTGACGAATCTAAGACTTGCAAAAGCGTAGTAATTTGCAAAAATGCTTACAACTAGTTAATATCAGAATTTCAGGCTAGGGCTGCTTTAATTTGAAAGTTTATGTTTCTTTCTATTGTGGACAGTTGTACACCAGGAAGATAATGCACATTTTTACTCTTTTTTTTTCCTTAAGCATTATACTGTTAAAAGCTACTTTGGCCAGTTAGTTAAAATACTTGTAATATAACCATACTTGTTAGTAATATGTTTAGGCAACTTTACAGAAAAGTAAAACTCGACTTATTTTCTGTTATCTGCATGGCTGAATTGGGTTTATAGAATAGGCATCCTGAAAGCACATGGTCAAAGCAATGGGTCATCAAAAGTGTTTTCAGAACTTGTTTTTCAGGTACAAATGTCAACAGTTTTGCCATTTTCCAGTTTTAGATTAAAAACTTGTTCGGTGTTGCACCGAGAACTCTTCGTTAGCCACTGGTGGTTTGCATAACACTCATTGGAGAAAACTCAGATTTGGAAGATTTAACCCTGAGAGTTTTATCTTTTTTCAAGGTAAAATAAGCTGATAGAGATAATTTGAGCTAAGGAAGGTGGAGGCATTCATACTAAGCAAGAGCAAGACCAGAGCAGAAACCATTTGCGACAGGCCCAAAGTAACTGCTTTATCTGTGATGTGAACCATTAGAAATGATTCATGTCCATTTATGTGTGAAAGTGAAGTCACTCAGTCGTGTCCGACTCTTTGTGATCCCACGGACTGGAGTCTACCAGGCTTCTCTGTCCATGGGATTTTCCAGGCAAGAGTACTGGAGTGGGTTGCCATTTCATTCCCCAGGGGATCTTCCTGACCCAGGGATCGAACCCAGGTCTCCTGCATTGCAGGCAGACGCTTTTCACTCTGAGCCACCTTGTATATTCCTTTTTTAGCTAGTAATTGACTAAGATGTTTAGCAGACTTTCTCTTGTTTATTTGCCTTTCAAAAAGAACTTTCAACTATGAAATAAAGCATGTTAAGTGCATCAANGGCAACCCACTCCAATGGTCTTGCCTGGAGAATCCCAGGTACTGGGGAGCCTGGTGGGCTGCCGTCTGTGAGGTCACACAGAGTCTGACACGACTGAAGTGACTTAGCAACTTAAAGCTCAGCATTCAGGAAACTAAGATCATGGCATTTGATCCCATCACTTCATGGGAAATAGATGAGGAAACAGTGGAAACCGTGTCAGATTTTATTTTTCTGGGCTCCAAAATCACTGCAGATGGTGATTGCAACCATGAAATTAAAAGACGCTTACTCCTTGGAAGAAGAGTTATGACCAACCTAGATAGCATATTGAAAAGCAGAGACATTACTTTGCCAACAAAGGTCCATCTAGTCAAGGCTATGGTTTTTCCATTGGTCATGTATGGATGTGAGAGTTGGACTGAAGAAAGCTGAGCACTGAAGAATTGATGCTTTTGAACTGTGGTGTTGGAGAAGACTCTTGAGAGTCCCTAGGACTGCAAGGAGATCCAACCAGTCCATCCTAAAGGAGATCAGTCCTGGGTATTCATTGGAAGGACTGATGCTGAAGCTGAAACTCCAATACTTGGGCCACATGATGCAAAGAGATGACTCATTGGAAAAGACCCTGATGCTGGGAGGGATTGAGGGCAGGAGGAGAAGGGGATGACAGAGGATGAGATGGCTGGATGGCATCACTGACTCGATGCATATGAGTTTGAGTGAACTCTGGGAGTTGGTGAGGGATGGGGAGGACTGGCATGCTGCAGTTCATGGGGTCGCAGAGTTAGAAACAACTGAGCGACTGAACTGAACTGAACTGAAGGTGTTACACTTCATGCATTTACAGAACAGAGCAAGGAGAAATGGAAAAACAGAGGGCAGCTATTAAGTACCTGTTAGATACAACTCATTGTGGTAATTTATTTACATAAATTCCTGCTTGCTTGTTACAACAATGCTGGAAAGATTATATGTATTATTACCTTCATTATAAACCAAAGCTCAGAAATGTGAAGTGTTTTGCAAAATGTTCATGTTATCTTCACTATGAGTGACGAATCTAAGACTTGCAAAAGCGTAGTAATTTGCAAAAATGCTTACAACTAGTTAATATCAGAATTTCAGGCTAGGGCTGCTTTAATTTGAAAGTTTATGTTTCTTTCTATTGTGGACAGTTGTACACCAGGAAGATAATGCACATTTTTACTCTTTTTTTTTCCTTAAGCATTATACTGTTAAAAGCTACTTTGGCCAGTTAGTTAAAATACTTGTAATATAACCATACTTGTTAGTAATATGTTTAGGCAACTTTACAGAAAAGTAAAACTCGACTTATTTTCTGTTATCTGCATGGCTGAATTGGGTTTATAGAATAGGCATCCTGAAAGCACATGGTCAAAGCAATGGGTCATCAAAAGTGTTTTCAGAACTTGTTTTTCAGGTACAAATGTCAACAGTTTTGCCATTTTCCAGTTTTAGATTAAAAACTTGTTCGGTGTTGCACCGAGAACTCTTCGTTAGCCACTGGTGGTTTGCATAACACTCATTGGAGAAAACTCAGATTTGGAAGATTTAACCCTGAGAGTTTTATCTTTTTTCAAGGTAAAATAAGCTGATAGAGATAATTTGAGCTAAGGAAGGTGGAGGCATTCATACTAAGCAAGAGCAAGACCAGAGCAGAAACCATTTGCGACAGGCCCAAAGTAACTGCTTTATCTGTGATGTGAACCATTAGAAATGATTCATGTCCATTTATGTGTGAAAGTGAAGTCACTCAGTCGTGTCCGACTCTTTGTGATCCCACGGACTGGAGTCTACCAGGCTTCTCTGTCCATGGGATTTTCCAGGCAAGAGTACTGGAGTGGGTTGCCATTTCATTCCCCAGGGGATCTTCCTGACCCAGGGATCGAACCCAGGTCTCCTGCATTGCAGGCAGACGCTTTTCACTCTGAGCCACCTTGTATATTCCTTTTTTAGCTAGTAATTGACTAAGATGTTTAGCAGACTTTCTCTTGTTTATTTGCCTTTCAAAAAGAACTTTCAACTATGAAATAAAGCATGTTAAGTGCATCAAACATAAATGTACTGCTTAATTATTGTAAAGTAAACATTGTGAAACTGATTTGGTCAAGAACCAGGACATTGTCCGCATTGGAGAATCTCCTCCACTGCATGCCCATTTGCATTATAGCCCCATCCCTTTACGCTAAATGAATCATTATCCTGATTTTTTTTGGTTAGAATTTTTCTTATTTTTAAAAAGTATTTGTACCTCCTAAGTCTTTATTCCTAAATTCTGTAGCTTGGCTTTGTCTATTTTACAGTTTCACATGGATAGAATCACGCTGTTTTTTTTTTCTAATGTCTTGCTTCTTTCAGACAGTACTGTATTTGTGAAATTCATCCAGGTTGTGGTAGTTCATTTTTAATAAGTACTCAGTTGTGTGATTATGCCACAGTTTTTCCATTCTACTGTTGATGTCCATTAGATTATTTTCAGGTCAGGGCCATTATGAATAATGCTTCTAAGAACAATCCTGTATATGTTTTTAATGCCATTTCTCTTGGATCTGTATCTTGGAGTCAGATCTTCTGGTCCTAATGTATGTCATCCAAAAATGCCAAGTTGTTTCCCAAAGTAGTTTTGTTGTTTCATATTTTATTTCTACTAGCAGTATATGAGAATTCCCTTTCTTTTCTTTATATTTCTCCTTAGCACTTACTCCCAGTCTTTTAAAGTTTTAGCCATTTTTGATGGCTTAAGTTTGTATTTTCACTGGGTAATAATGCTGTTAAGAATCTCACTTTTGGTTCTTTTTATAAGTGAAGTGATTGTTCTTATCACTTGTCCATTTTTCTGTTGGATTGTCTCTGATTTGATTAATGGAGGTTCTTAATATTGAGTCCTTTGTCAGTTTAAATAGATCCCTACTATTTTCCATTCTGTAGTTGCCTAAGGTGCCATTTAAAGTGGTATCTTAAAAAAATAAATAAATAAATAAAGTGGTATCTTTTGGTGCAAAGTTGTTTTTATGTAGTTTTATTTAGCAGTTTTTTCCTTTCTACTTCGTGCTTTTTGTGCCCCGTTTAAAAAAAATTCCTTACTTGGATGTTAGGAAGTTACTATTTTAAATCATTTAGGAGGTTAATTTGCTTTTCTTATTTAGGTGTGTACTTAACCTGGAAATGACTTTTGTGTATGTATTAAGTCATATTTTAATATTTTTTAATATAGATATCCAGTTGTCCTGGCAGCATTTAGAAACAGTTAAACAATACATCAGAAACCTTTGCTATTGCTCTGCAGCATCATCTTTTTATAATTCATGTTCATATAGCATGCATTGTCTTTGTGCCTCCATCTTGTTACATCAGTCTATTTGTCTATCTTTGCATGAATATCATTACCTTATTTATTGAATTTAATGTTGACTCAGACTGTTCTACAAAGCAAGTCTTCCCACCTTATTTTTTCCCTCCAGACTTTTTTTTAGTCTAATTTTTGCATTTCATGTGTAATTTAGAACTGTTCTGCCAGGTCTTCCCTCACTACACCCCCATTAAAACAAACAAACAAAAAAATCAATAAAACTCTAGAACCTGTTGGAGTTTTGATTGGAATTGCGTTGTTGCTTTAAATCAGTTTTGGGGTGGGGAGAAATGACATTCTTTATAGCTTTCTGGGTAGAAGTTATGCACATCTTTTGTTAGATTTATTATTAGATATTTGGTTTTTTAAAATGCTATTATAAGTACTCTAATTTTTTTTTTTTTTGATAAGCTCACAGAAATTGGGATACTTTAATCAGGAGTTGTTTTTTTTTTTTTTAATCAGAGTTTTGTAGCAAATTATTTGTGAACAGAATTTTATTCTAGTTCTAAGCCAAATTGTCCAAAGCATCTTTAGCATTTCTAAAGCCTGACAGGTTCCAGATACTACACAAAGTAATTGCTTCTAATAATGGTATTTTCCTTTTGCTTTCAAAGAGGGTAGACAAAGTGATTATTGTGTGTTGTGATAAAAATACATACACATGACCATTTCACTTTAACCCAGTTTAGTTGAGTAGACTTCTTTTTTTTTTTTTTTTGGCATTTGACCTTATTTGGATTTACAGTTTTAAGCTAGTTATAGAAATAGTTACTTAAATAAAATGATCTATTTACCTTTTTTTTAGTTTTAGATTTTTCTTGCCAAACTCTACTTTGCATTAAATCATTTCTTCTGGTCCCTGGTTATAATGGGGTAGGACTGTGACCTAAATAAACATTAAAGTGAAGTACATTATGCAAATTCCAACCTTGTTGCAATGAATATGAAGTATAAAAAGATATTTTGAAATTCTGTGACTGTGGAAAGGAAAATGTATACAGTTTAGGTTTAATTCTGCATAGTGGTGTATGTGTGTGAGAGAAAAAAATAGGAACTCTGGAACTGGAGCACTGGAATAGAGTGTTTAAGAGAGAAAAGTATCAGAGAATAATGGTAAAATAAAATACCGTAGAGAATGGAATAATAAAATAATACTTGAACTGCTTATATGTTTTTGGAAAGTCATTATGAATTCACATTTCAATACTGTGGAAAGACTGATCTTCATTTAATAAAAAATTATGCATTGGAATTTTGTGTGGATGAACTTTCCTAGACCTTAAAAACAATATCCAGAAAGGAAGGAAGACCAAAACCCAGATATTTTCGGGGGTAGATAGGCCAGTTGAGTTCAGTTCAGAAGATGAAGCTCCAATACATTGGCCACCTGCTGTGAAGACCTGACTCAGTGGAAAAGTCCCTGGTGCTGGGAAAGACTGAAGGCAGGAGGAGAAGGGGACGACAGAGGTTGAGATGGTTGGATGGCATCACCCACTAGATGGATATGAGTTTGAGCGGGCTCGGGAGTTGGTGATGGACAGGGAAGCCTCGTGTGCTGCAGTCCATGGGGTCGCAGAGTCGGACACAACTGAGCAACTGAAGTGAATTGAGCTGAACTTTCCTAGCCATTAAAAATAATATCCAGAAATGAAAGAAAAAGAAAAAATCCCACATATTTCTGGGGGTAAATAGACCAGAAAATGTATTTTGTTTTATGAGTAAATTCTGTGGGACTTATCTGGTGTTCTCAAATTCTTCCTTAATTAGGGCAAAGTTCGTTTAAACTGGCAAATAACCATACATCATCTATATAAATCATACTGTAATCTGACTTTCCTACATCATAAATTCTACATCAGAGTTATAAAGTAGGTATCAGTAAATATACACATGCTTAAAATTGTAAGAATTTAGCACACATTTCAAAGATTCTATGACTTTTACTGCACATTATATTTGGGGGCATTAGAGGATTGAACTAGGCACCTAAATGGTACAAATACCACTGTTAATAAGCAATGAAACTGTTTATTTCAAATTAGTATTTCCTAATTCATATTGGTTTTCCATTAACCTTTTTTTCTTAAATTGAAAACTTCATGTAACATCCAGTTAACTATTTTAAAGTGACACTTAGTGCAGTCATAGTTTTGTGCAGCCACACCTCTCCAGTTTCAAAACATGTGCATAACACCAGAACAACACACAGCATATCCATTAAGGAATCACTCCCCACTGCCCCCTACACTTGTTAGAAATCAACCCTCAGCAAATCTCTATGGATTTGTTTATTTGTAGTATTTCATATAAATGGAATCATTTAATATATGGCTTTCACTTAGCTTAATGATTTAAAAGTTTATCCAAGTTGTAGCTTAATTCTAAAGCATCTGTGGGTTTTGGTATCTGTGATGGGGTCTTGGGACCAGTCTTTTGGGAATACCAAGGGACAATTGTACCACAGCTTGTTCATTCATCTAGTGCACATTTTGGCTAATTGTCAATAATGCTGCTATAAATATTTGTGTACAAATTTATGTATGAGCCCGTATTTTTATTTCTTTTGGGTATATACCTGGGAGTGAAATTGCCAGATCACATGGTTATCATATGCCAGATATGTGTTTAGCTTTTGAGGGACTGCCAAACTTTTCTTCTGTGGCTGCACCATTGTACATTTTCACCAGCATTGTAGACTTATTAGTCTACATTCTTGTTCAGTTCAGTTGCTCAGTCATGTCCAACTCTGTGACCCCATGGACTGTAGCCCACCAGACTCCTCCATCCATGGGATTTTCCAGGCAAGAGTGCTGGAGTGGGGTGCCATTTCGTTCTCCAGGGGATCTTCCTGGCCCAGGGATTGAACCCTGGTCTCCTGAATTGCAGGCAGACACTTCACCGTCTGAGCCACCAGGGCTTCCCTATCTGATGTATGATTTGCACATATTTTCTTGGAGTCTGTGAACTGTGTTTTAATTCACTTGATAGTGTCCAAAGTTAAGTTTGATTAGGTACAGTTTATTTTTTCCATGAAGTTCTTGTATTTCTGGTGTTATCTCTAAGAAGCCATGGCCAACTGCAACTGCATAGCTTACCTCTGTATTTTCTTATAAAAGTGTTAACGGTTTTAGCCTTTATATTTAGGTCTTTGACCCATTTTGTGTTAACTTTTATATGGTGTGAGGTAAGAGTCCAACTTCATTCTGTTTCGTGTGGATATCAAATTACCCCAACATGTTCTGTTGAAGAGATTTGTTTCTTTGTCATTAAATTGTCTTGCATCCTTGTAAAAAATCAGTTGACCGTAGAATTATGTTTATTTCTGGATTCTCATTTCTTTTCTCTTGGTTATGTCTTTTTACCAGTACAACACTGTTCTGACTTAGTAGCTTTGTAGGAATTTTTGAAATTAGGACGTGTAAACTGTCCAACTTTGTTTTTCTTTTTTAGTATTGATTTGACTGTTCAGGGCCCTTTGTAATTTCATATTAATTTAGGAGTTGATTTTTCCATTTCTGCAAAAAGGCCATGATAATTTTGAAAGGGATTGTCCTGAATCTGTGGATCACTTTGAGGAGTAGTGCCACTTTACGCTTTCAATCTGTGAATATGGGATGCTTTTCCATTTCATGAGGTCTTCTTAATTTCTCTCAGCAGTATTTTTGTTTTTAATTTGCAGGTCTTTAACCTCCTTAGTTAAACTTGTTTTGGGGTGCTTTATTTTTTGGATGTTGTTATAAATGGAGTTATCTTTATTTCCTTTTTGGATTGTTCGTTGTGAATAGAAAACACGATTTTTGTATGTTGTTCTTATGTCCTGCAACTTGGCTTAGTTTATTAGCTTAGTAACTTTTTGGTAGATTCTTTTGTATAGTTTATATATCTATCTGATCCTGTTCTGTACAACTAGAAGTAGTTCTTCCTTTCTACTATGTTGTCGTTCAGTCACTAAGTTGTATCTGACTTTTTGCAACCCCGTGGACTGCAACACACCAGGCTTCCTGTCCTTCACTATCTCCTGGAGTTTGGTCAAACATATGTCCTTTGTTGGTGATGCCATCCAACCATCTCATCCTCTGTCATCCCCTTCTGCCATCAATTTTCCCCAGCATCAGAGTCTTTTCTAGTGAGTTGGCTCTTTGGATCAGGTGGTCAAAGTATTGGAGCTTCAGCATCATGGATGCCCTTTAATTTTTTCTTGTCTAAATTCTGCCTAATTTAACTTGCCAGTACAATGTTAAGTAGCATTGGGCTTCCTTATCTTGTTTTTGATCTTAGGGGAAAAGCTTCAGTGTTAACTATTGATTTTTCATAAATTTCTTTTATTAGGGAAGCTTCCTTCTGTTGCTAGTTTTCTGAGTATTGTTTTTAGCACCAAAGGTTGTTGAACTTTGTTATATGCTTTTTGTATGTATGTCTATTAATATTATCATACGGTCTCCCCACCCAAGTTCTATTAATATGATTTATTACACTGATGAAATTGTGTGAGCCATTCCAGGATAATTCTCATAGGTCATGGTATATAACCCTCTTAATGTGCTGTTGTATGTAGTTCGCTGATATTCTATGTGGGTTTTTGCATGTATATTCATAAAAAATATCGTTGTGTGGTGTTTTTTTTTTCCCCTTGTACTTTTGTCTAGCTTTGGTGTCAGGGTAATACTGCCGTCACAGAATGTGTTAGGAAGTATTTCTTGTTGTAGTTTTTGGAGGAGTTTGATAGTATTGACGTTATCTTTTTTTAAATGTTTGGTAGAATTCACCAGTGAACTTGGCTTTTCTTTGTCTGGAGGCTTTTGATGATTGATTCTCTTGTTAGAAGTATATTGATTTTCTTCTTGGGTTAGTTTTGGTCTGTTTCATTTACATTATCTAATTTGTTGGTGTACAATTGTTCATAGTCCTTTTATTTTTGTGTGATTGGTAGTAATACCTTCAGTTTCATTTCTGATTTTAATTATTTATGTTTTGATTTTTTGTTCTTAATCTAGGTAAGGATTTGCCAAGTTTGTTGATTTTTGTAAGTTGTTTTTCTGTTTTCTAGATTTCATTTATCTCTGCTCTAGTCTTTCTTCCTTTTTGCTGGCTTTGGGTTTTGTTTGCTCTTCTTTTCCTATTTCCTTAAGGTATAAAGATAGGTTATTGATTTGAAATACTGTTTTTTAATGTAGATGTCTATAGGCGCTATAAATTCCTTTCTGAGTGCTGCCTTTGCTATGTACAGGCTTTGGTAACTTGTATTTGCATTTCCATTAGTCTCAGGTTATTTTTTGATTTTCTTTGTGATCTGTTCTTGTTTATTGTTTAAAGGTGGGTTTATATTGCTCATTTTCCAGTTTTCCTTCTGATACTGATTTCTCGTTTCATTCTCTTGTGGTCCAAGAAGATATGTTGTATATTTCAGTCTGTTTAAATTTATCAAGGATTATTTTGAAACTTCAACATGTGGCATATCCCAGAGAATATTCCATGTGTACTTGAGAGGAGTCTATGCTCTTCTGGTAGGTGGAATGTTCTATGTATGTCTGTTATACCTAGTTGACTTATAGTATTGTTTGTGTACTTTATTTTCTTATTGATCTTCTGTCTAGCTGTTCCAGCTGTTGTTTAAAGCAGAATTTTAGAGTCTTCACAACTATTATCTGTTTCTCCATTCAGCTCTCAATATTTGCATGTGTTTTTCTGAGCTTTTTTGCTTGCTTATAATCATTATCATTTTTTTTGACCTAAAATCAGTAAATGAACCTGGATTGTTGAAATGAATTATAAGTTTAATTAAGGTGAATTTATAAAGTTACATTTGCTAATTTAATAATTTAATTTAATGTTGGCCATTAGTGCTTGGAAATAATTTTAACAAGTAGTGATTTTCATTTAAAAAATGTAAAAGAATAGTCAAACTAGGTTTGAATCAATAATTAAAATCTAATTAATTTGTGTAGTAAAACTGGGGGGGGGGCAAAGAAATAGCTCTTCATATTTTATGATGTTAATTAGCTGACTTCATTTGAAGTTTTCAGTGGATAGAAAGGATTGATTTGTTAAGTGAGTCCCACAAAAGTAATAGTCACCTTTTATTGAGCGATTGCTATATTCCTAGGACACTGAAGTTGCAGTATATGATCCATTTTAATCCTCAGAGCATCCTCACAAGATAGGTATTTATCTTTTTGGTTGGAGACAGTTGATGCTCAGAGTGGTTAGGTATATGTACACAGTGGGGTGGCCAGTACCAGCTATTAAGTGGCCGAGGTTGGAGGCATGTTCAGGTCCTTCTGGCTCTTTTACTGAGCTGTTTTTAATTATGGGATACAGTGACTTCTAGAACTTACCTGAAAAAGTAGAACGAATACGACTTACTTTGGAGAGATTTTCTATAATGAGGTATGGGATTTTGATGTTTTCATTGAAGAAGAGGGTCTTTTTCTTTTCTTTTTTTTAAACCTTTTGTTTTGTACGAAGTATAACCGATTAACAATGTTATGATAGCTTCAGGTGAACAGGCAGGACTCAGCCATACGTATACTTGTATCCTTCTCCCCCAAACTCCCCTCCCATCCAGGCTGCCACATAACATTGAGTAGAGTTCCATGTGCTATACAGTAGGTCCTTGTTAATTATGCATTTTAAATATAGCAATGTGTACATGTCCATTCCAGACTCCCTCTCTTCCCACATCCTTCTGCCCTGGCAACCATAAATTCATTAAGAGATTCTTTCTTAATAAGAGTTTTATAGCTGTGTACATGTGTAGACATTTGAGGATAGAAAAGTGGTGGTGGTGTGTTAGCTAGGGGTTAAAATTTAATCAGGAACCAAACTATTCAAGGATAAAAATCAGGTTTTTATTTAAAAAAACTTTTTAATATATTTCAGACAAATTGGATATTTAAAAATAAATTTAATGGTTTTTGAAGATGTACTAACTCAAGATAGGGAATATTACATTTACTTAAAATACTTGAGGAAGCATATTTATGTCCTTTTAAATTGTTTTTGTGAGACCTTGTGTTGATTTCTGCTAGCAATGCCATTGTAAGTAACAGAATCATTAAATCATATATCTTGTAACTGGAAGGGATTTTTGAAGTAATCTACTTCTGTATGTCCATTTATCAGATGAGAAAACTGAGTTTGAACATTACTAAGATGAGAAACCCAGTTTGTGTATATATGCTTAGTCGTGTCCAACTCTTTGTGACCCCATGGACTGTAGCCCACTAGGCTCCTCTGTCCATGGAATTTTCCAGGCAAGAGTACTGGAATGGGTTGCTATTTCCTACTGCAGAGAGAGAGACCCATTTTTGTGATACATTTGCTTCATGTTCCCTTGGTGCTTAATTGCTCAAGATTAGGAATGGAAGATAGCATGAGCATCTAGAAATCATTTTCTGTAATTGCCAATTCTAGGCAAAGCTTTCTAGACAGGGAGGAAGAAAAAGTTTGGGAGGTATGCCAATAAGGAGAGAAGGTGGAAGGACATTGTTGCATTTTAATCATGTTGAAGAATATCAAAGAAAGGGAAGAATAAACTATTCTTTTTCAACAATGAGGCTGTTTTGAATCTTCTAAAGTAAATTTATAGATATTAGGAGACAAGAGGAAGAATTGGAGGCCTGTCGCATGGTAACAAGCATAGAATTTTGAAGGTGGTCATATGTAGACAAGATGTGGCTACTTAGTAGGTCCCTCCTTATTTCTTAATATTCATCAAACCTATTGATTAATCTATTAATTTAACTGTTAACTTCTTGTTCCTATGAAAGTACTTTAAGAGAATCACCGATGTGAAAACTTATAGATTATGAATCACAGCCTTGTATATTTTTATTCAGTGATTATCAATGTAGTGTTTGGGGTTATATAATATTAGAAGTGTCTAGGGAAGCTTTTTGGAAAGTACATATCTATTTATGATTCTCCTTGGTAGATCAGAATGTACAAATGTAGGGTCAGAGTAGAGAGGAAGAAACTACTTATAATCTGGGAAAAGCTACCCACGTGATTATTCTGCATCAGTCTCCTATCTTCTCTCTGAAAAGAGGGTTGAAAAAGTTTAATCTTCCATCAAAGACAGGAATTTGGAGAAGTCTGAATTTGGAGTTGCTAGAAAAAGCAGTTAAAATAAGGATGAGTTTTAAACTATGTTTGTTTAACTGAATATGTTAATGCTGAAACTGAATTAATGTTTTGAATAGGAGATATAACACAGAATAATGTGTCACAGAGGAAGACTTCTTCAGTTATCTTTAGAAATACAATTAGAAGAGTTCAGAGGCAAATCATAGACAAGTAAAATTTGGGTACCAAGTGAACTACATATGTTAGCAGAATAAAGAATGGCTTTTTAATTTGCATTTTTAAAAAGCTTATTTATTCTTAATTGAAGGATAATTGCTCTATAATATTTTTGATTTCGGCCATGCATCAGCATGAATCAGCCACACGTGTATGAATGTCACCTCCCACCTCCCAGCATTTCCCACCACTGTAGGTTGTTACTGAGCCCCAGTTCGAATTCCGAGTCATATAGCAAATTTTTGATGCCTATCCAGTATACATATGGTAGTGTATATGCTTCCATATTGCTCTTATTTACATTTTTTTAGTTAAAAAATCAGTTTAGCAAATAAATGTGTTTATCATGTGACAGGCTCTGTTCTAGATAAATCAGTGAACAAAGATGACAAAGATCGCTATCATAAAGAAAGTTACATTTCAATTTGAGGAGGAGGGCTCGGTGTAAACAATAGCTGAACATAAGTAAATACATTAAGTGGTAAGTACTCTTTTAAAAGAAAAAAGTAGAGCAGAGTAAGAAGATTGAGAGTGTTAAGGGGTGGAATGTTGAAATTTGTATTAGGATGGTTAAGAGTAAAACTGTTCAGAACCAGAGACCAGAAGACACAATCTGGTATAGATATTTAATGGGAGGGAAAGTTAACTTTGCAGATACTTGGTGGTGATGTCAGTGTTCGGTTCAGTCGCTCAGTTGTGTCCGATTCTTTGCCACCCCATGGACTGCAGCAAACAAGGATCCCTTGTCCATAACCAACTCCCAGAGCTTGCTGAAACTCATGTCCATCGAGTTGGTGATGCCATCCAACCATCTCCTCTTCTGTCGTCTCCTTCTCTTGCCTTCAATCTTTGCCAGCATCAGGGTCTTTTCCATTGAGTGAGTTCTTTGCATCAGGTGGCCAAAGGATTGGAGTTTCAGCTTCAGCATTTCAATGAATACTCAGGACTGATTTCCTTTAGGATGGACTGGTTAGATCTCCTTGCAGTCCAAAGGACTTTCAAGAGTCTTCTCCAGCACCACAGTTGAAAAGCATCAATTCTTCGGCGCTCAGCTTTCTTTATGGTCCAACTCACACATCCATACATGACTATTGGAAAAACCATAGCTTTGATTAGATGGACCTTTGTCAGCAAAGTAATGTTTCTGCTTTTTAATGTGCTGTCTAGGTTGGTCATAGCTTTTCTTTCACAGAGCAAGCATCTTTTAATTTAATGGCTGCAGTCACCATCTGCAGTGATTTTGGAGCCCAAGAAAATAAAGTCTGTCAGTGTTTCCATGGTTCCCCATCTTTTTGCCATGAAGTGATGACTGGATGCCGTGGTCTTTGGTTTTTGAATGTTGAGTTTTAAGCCATCTTTTTCACTCTCCTCTTTCACTTTCATCAAAAGGCTCTTTATTTCCTCTTGGCTTTCTGCCATAAGGATGGTATCATCTGCATATCTGAGGTTATTTGTATTTCTCCTGGCAGTCTTGATTCCAGCTTGTGCTTCATCCAGTCAGACATTTCTCATGATGTACTCTGCATAGAAGTTAAATAAACTGGGTAACAATATACAACCTTAATATACTCCTTTTCCAATTTGGAACCAGTCCCTTGTTCCATGTCTGGTTCTAACTGTTGCTTCTTGACCTGCATACAGATTTCTCTGCAGGTCAAGTGGTGTGGTATTCCCATCTCTTAAAGAATTTTCCACAGTTTGTGGTGATCCACACAGTCAGATTCTTTGCCATTAGTCAATGAAGTTGAAGTAGATGTTTTTCTGGAACTCTCTTGCTTTTTTCTACGATCCCACAAATGTTGGTAATTTGATCTCTGGTTCGTCTGCCTTTTCTAAATCCGGCTTGAACATCTGGAAGTTCTTGGTTCACGTACTGTTGCAAGCCTTGCTTGGAGAATTTTGATCATTACTTTGCTAGTGTGTGAGATGAGTGCAGTTGTGTGATAGTTTGAACTTTCTTTGGCATTGCCTTTCTTTGGGGTTGGGATGAAAACTGACCTTTTCCAGTCCGGTGGCCACTGCTGAGTTTTCCAGAGTTGCTGGGATATTGAGTGCAGCACATTTACAGCATCATCTTTTAGGATTTGAAATAGCTCGACTGGAATTCCATCACCCCCACTAACTTTGTTCATAGTGATACTTCCTAAAGCCCACTTGACTTCACATTCCAGGATGTCTGGCTATAGGTAGTGATCACACTATTGTGGTTATCTGGGTCATGAAGATCTTTTTTGTATAGTTCTGTTACTCTTGTCACCTCTTAATATCTTCTGCTTCTGTTAGGTCTATACCATTTTTGTCCTTTATTGACCCCATCTTTGCATGAAATGTTCCCTTGGTATCTCTAATTTTCTTGAAGAGACCTCTAGTCTTTCGTATTGTTTTGTCTTCCTCTATTTCTTTACATTGATCCCTGAGGAAGGCTCTCTTATCTCTCCTTGCTGTTTGGAAGTCTGCATTCATGAAAAGTATGAAAAGGCCAAAAGATGTGACACTGAAAGATGAACTCCTCAGGTCAGTAGCCAAAGCAAAAAAATGCCCAGTTTTGGATGTGACTGGTGATGAAAGCAAAGTCTGATGCTGTAAAGAACAGTATTGCATAGGAACCTGGTCCGTGAAACAAGGTAAATTGTAAGTGGTCAGACAGGAGATGGCAAGAGTGAGCATCAACATTTTAGGAATCAGTGAACTAAAATGGACTGGAATGGGCAAATTTAATTCAGATGACCATTATATCTATTACTGTGGGCAAGAAATGAAGTAGCCCTCAGAGTCAGCGAGAGTCCAAAATGCAGTACATGGGTGCAATCTCAAAAATGACAGAATGATCTCTGTTCGTTTCCAAGGCAAACCATTTGATACCATAGTAATCCAAGTCTGTGCCCCAACCACTAATGCTGAAGAAGCTGAAGTTGAACAGTTCTTTGATGACCAAGACCTTTTAGAACTAACATGAAAAAAAGATGTCCTTTTCCTCATAGGGGACTGGAATGCAAATGTAGAGAGTCAAGAGATACCTGGAATAGGCAAGTTTGGCCTTGGAGTACAAAATGAAACAGGGCAAAGGCTAATAGAGTTTTGCCAAGAGAACGCACTGGTCATAGCAAACACCCTCTTCCAGCAACACAGGAGATGACTCTGCACCTGGACATCACTGGATTGTTGATACCGAAATCAGATTGATTATATTCTTTGCAGCTGAAGATGGAGAATCTCTATACAGTCAGGAAGAACAAGACTGGGAGCTGACTATGGCTCAGATCATGAACTCTTTATTGTAAAATTCAGACTTAAATTGAAGAAAGTAGGGAAAACCACTAGATCATTCGGGTATGACCTAAATCAAATCCCTTATGATTATACAGTGGAAGGGACAAATAGATTCAAGGGATTAGATCTGATAGACAGAGTGCCACAAGAACTATGGATGGAGGTTTGTGACATTGTACAGGAGGCAGTGACCAAAACCATCCCCAAGGAAAAAATGCAAAAAGGTTGTCTGAGGAAGCCTTACAAATAGCTGAGAAAGGGAAGCTAAAGGCAAAAGAGAAAAGGAAAATATCATTGTAGGAAGTTACATAAAACAAACCAGGAGTTTGGGAAAGATTTCTATACTAGAAATATAAAATCGAGATAGTTTAGATCTTTAAATCTGTAAAATTACATCTGCAGAGACTGATCATAGATAGGGAAGAGCCTTAGGGTTGTTTTGCACTGAGATGTATACTCAGGTGGTTGAGGAGGAGAGATGTGTGTGCCTGCCCAGTAGTGTTTGATTCTTTGCGACTCTGTGGACTAGCCCACCAGGTTTCTCTGCCCATGGAATTTGCCAGGCAAAAACTCTGAAGTGGATTGCCCTTTCCTCCTCAAGGGGAGCTTCCAGACCCAGGGATTGAACTGCATCCTGTGTTTCCCGCATTGTCAGGCAGGTTCTTTCACCACTGAGTCACTTGGGAAACCAGGGAAGGAGAGGAGGATCCAGTAAAGTTGTTACCAGCAAAGGAGAAGAGATAGAAAAGTAAGGTAATCCAGAAGTCAACAAATGTTTTCAATTAAATTTTTGTGCTGCTGATAGGTCAAATTAAGATGAAGACTGAATATTGACTGCTAGGTTTAGTGAAAAGGAGTTACTGGTGACTTCGGCTAGCTCTTTTGATGGTGTAGTAGAGGAAAAGTCTTACAGAAAACTGAGTTTAAGAAAGAACGGAATGAGCAATGTTGGAAATAGCAAGTACAGGTAATTAAAATGGGCTCCAGATATTTTTATTATTTAATTAAAAACATTGTTTTTGATATGGACTATTTTTAAATCTTTCTTGAATTTGTTACAGTAGTGTTTCTGTTTTATTTGATGATATTTCTGACCCTGAGGCATGTAGGATCTTAGTACCATGACCAGAGAACCAACCCACATTCCCTGCATTAGAAGGAAAAGTCTTAACCACTGGACCACTTGGGAGATCCCTGGTGAAGGTGTTTAAAAGAAAATAACAAATTCGTTTTTGTGCTGAGGTGAATCACCAGTTAGTATGTTAAAAACTTGATGTTGGAAAAAATTTGAGAAATTGTGGGAATATATCCTTGACAAGTTCACTGGAGGGAGGCAAGTCTGTGGGCGTAGGTGCCAGTGAATGGGTAAATGAAGAGTTTTTGGTTTGTGGAAGTTTTCTGATAATTTCAGTTTTTTTCTGTGAAAGGGGAAGCTGACCAAAGATGGGAAATGGCATGTTGTAGGATTGAAAAGAGATTTAGTGTGGGTGTGTGTAAAATGGTTGTCTAGGACAGTGGGAAATAAAGTGATCATTATTTAATTTTTTTCAGAAATATATAAAGTAGAATATGAAAATTACCATTCATTTTTTTATCTGCCTCCCTTCCTCAGAGGTAACTGCTGTTAATAGTTTTCTCTGTAGCCTTTCATACCTTTTTTCTAGCTGTTTAAAAATGTATGTTCTTATGTATATATAAATGTGTGTATGTACATACACACACACACAATTAACAAAATGTAGCTGAGCTTAGTAATGTTGAATAGTACTAGTTATGTGTCCATGTCCTAACCTCTGGAACCTGTGAATGTGACTTTGAAAGAAAGGGTCTTTGCAGATATAATTAAGGATCCTGAGGCAAGATCGTCTTGGATTAGGGTGGAATTTAAATCCCAATAACAAATATCCTTAGAAGAGAAGAGAAGACACAGAAGCAGACATGTGAAGTCAGTAAGTATGGGGAGAAGGTGATGTGAAGATGGAAGCAGAGGTTTAATCCACAAGCCAAGGAATACTAGGAGCCAGCAGAAACTGGAAGAGGCAGGGAAGAATTTTCCTCTAGAGCCTTTGTGGTGAGCATAGTAGGTTGAGCATATGGAAATATAATGCAGTTGTTGAAAAGAACAAAATCTATCCTTCTTCAGCAGCTGTATGTTTCTGTCAAATTTCCGGAAGATCTGCCAATTTTGCCCTCCTAAAAGATTGTTTTAATCTATATTCCCATCTTCAGTTTGAGCATTGCTTACACTAACACTGAATATTAAGAATCTTTAATTTCTCTTATCTAATGGGTAAAAATTAGTATATTGTTTGCTTTCCTCTAATTGCTAGTGAATTAAATATTTTCTTATGCTCAGCCATTTGTAAGGCTACTTAAAAATGATACCCATTGTTTAAAAGAAAATAGCTAAGTATAATAAACTTCAAATATATTTTTAAGAGATAAATGTATAATCTTCTTTTGTTTGCAGTTGACAGTTATCTTCCTTTATTAGTTTAATCAAAGGTAATAATAAGCCTAACATAAAATGCTGAAAAAGAAGGGAGGGCAGAATTGGGGGAGGCGGCTTTGTAACCTTTGAAAACAGAAGTAGAATCTTGTAAACATAGTTTGGTATGTTGAACTCGTATTAATACAGGGAAGCCTGCATATAATGAAATTGTTTAATTCACAGAAGTCTGGTAGTTTGTAAGTATAGAAAACCACTTTTGTTATGAACTGTATGTAATTCTCACCACTTAAAATCATGAGTTCTTGGTACAACTTCTCACACCACTCTTCTTTGAGCCCTATTCCTAGATTTCATTTCATTTTTCTTTGTGTTTCATGTAAAGCATGACGTTGGTCTTTCATAATAAGAATCGCGTATGTTATGAAAATAAATCATCATGATGATTTTAATTATTGAAATTAAATATATTCAGAGCATCTTGCTGCTGCTGCTAAGTCACTTCAGTCGTGTCTGACTCTGTGCGACCCCATAGACAACAGCCCACCAGGCTTCCCTGTCCCTGGGATTCTCCAGGCAAGAACACTGGAATGGGTTGCCATTTCCTTCTCCATGTCAGAGGATCTTAGGTTATTTAAATGAAGATAATTAAAGGAAAAAGACTTATTGCTCCTGTTGTCATAAACAGAAAGTATGACTAGTGAATTAGATTGCAGTTTGATTCCCATTCTGAAATTAAGAAATGAGTCACTTAATCAAGAAACTTCTATATTAACTACTACTTCCAACACTGAAGATTTGATTGATCCCTTTGGTTTTTCTCTTAATGAGGTCTTCTTCTATTATGATAGATTGATGTCTGTTGAGTCATAGGTCTGTGAAAGATGGCCCAGATTCAGTGTGCTCTGTCTTAAGTTACTGTTCTAATAATAGTCATTTAATTCAGAATTTAAATTTTGTGAATTTTGTTCAATTTTTCAAAAAATTTTAATCTTCAGTTTACTTTTTCTTACACTTGGCCAGAGGAATTAGGATGAAAAATGACAAATTGTCATAAAAGCTGAATAGCACTTTGGAAATAGTACATGATGAGGCAAGTCAACATCATTTAGGAATGAAAGAGTTCTTGTTTTTTTTTTTTGTTTTTTTGCTGTGATCATAGTTATGAAGGACCCTGGAAAACTTTGAAGACAATGAAGAGCACCAAGCCAGTATAATCAAGTGATGATGAGAAAATGCAGTTGACTGATTTTCTAATTTGGAACAATTTTTAGCTATGTGGGTGAAAAGAAAAACACTCTTGTATTTCTTCTCCTCTGCTACAATATTGAAGACTCTCTGCCCAGATGTGTTGGTTATCCAAACATCAAGCATCACCAGCTGGGTATCCCAACATTTTAGTCAATTCTGACATTTTACCTGGGGTTAGCATCAGATCACACAAGTAAAAGACAATCCCACAGGACCAAAGCCCACCACCTCTCCTCCCACAGACATACAGACACACATGCACGTATCTTCAGATACCAGTAACTAACCCAAGTTGTTACTTGTGCTCCTGACCAACTGGCTGTCAATGGAGGTTCCTACACCTTCCTCCTCGGGTTTAATTAGTTTGCTCTAATGGCTCATGGAACTCAGGATAGTGGTCTGTTTACTAGAGTATGGGTTTATTATAAAAGGATACAACTCAGGAATACCTAGTGGAAGAGAAGGTATAGAGCCAGGTGTGGGAGAAGAAGCATGGCACCTCCACCTCCATGAGTTCCCAACCCAGAAGCTCTCTGAGCTTCCATCCTTTCTTTTCTCCCTTCCTTGGAGGTCAGGGGACAGGGTTTAAAAGTCTGACCCTCTTCTTACAAAGTACAATACAACAGTGGATAAACAATCAAACACAGAGTGCCTTAAGTATATGAATGAAGAGTTATCTCAGCAGAGACATTATCTCCCTATAAAATTAAGTAGGCTAGTGAGACATTAAAAGGAGACATTTTTAATAGCAGTAAAGAAGACCATTTGATCTTGTCAGTAAGACAACTGGTTAGCAAATAGCACTAGTATCAAAGTATTTTCAGTGTGAGCAAAATAGGAAACTATTTTAATTCTTGACTATGAAGCAAGTATGGTTGAATTGTTAGATACAGAATCCCAGGAATGGAAGATTTTTGCTTAAGAGTCTCCATGGGAACAACATTCTGCCAGCATTTATTCTCATTTCTCTAAAATGAATTTAGATTTTAGAAGGTAAATCATAGAAGATTTTTACAAAGAGTAACCCCAGTTTTCTAGGAAACTCTATATTCCTTAAGCAGTGATTGCCTTTTTATATAGATTAAAATAACATGAAAACAAGAACGTGTGTTCTCCACTAACTTGTTTACTGCTTTATGATATGAAACAGAATTCCAGGAAGACAAAATGACATGTTCAGGAAGTAAGGGATCATCTTAAGGAGAATTACTTTGCAACTGTTTGATTCAGGAATCAGTGGGTCTTAAAGTGGGGTTCAATCACTGGTCTTTAGCAGTGAATAAAATAGCATTGAAAAGCAGGAGAATATAGGTTTATGTCTTGACTGACTTGATTTTTGGGATAAATACCTCCTTTAGTCACAGTTTCCTGTTCTATAAATTGATAATGCTTCATATTAATGGGACTGAGAGAATGTATCTGAAAGTGATTAGTAAACTGTTAGATATATCTACCTATATGTGTGTGTGTGTATATATATATATGTTTTGTTAAAGATTGTAAATGGAAAGCCAGGGGAAAGTGGGGAAAAAAGGAAAAGAAATGTCAAAAAGTTGAGTCTTATAATATTAAAACCCAATAAAATTTTATCTTTAAGTTTTACAAAGAGTATTTAGTGCTAAAATGAGTTTTCAGTAGCCCAAAGTTAACAGTTGGATCACCTATCATTTATTTTTCTTCACTATTTTTCTTCAAGTGTGTAAAATTTATCTGAAATGAACAGAGCCTGTATTAGTGCTAAAGTTTGATAATCATCGGATCTTCTATAGTTGTAATGTGTATTTCATTGAAAAATGTGATTGTGGATATCTCACTTGTGCCAAATGTACCTCATATTTATTTGCTTAAATATTTGTTGTGTAGTCTAGCTTCTATAAATATATACTTTAACTCCTCTATTAAACAAGATACAGATCTTGGAGATGCAGTCAAGATGAGGAAATTTTGGTCTCTTCATTTTCTATTTCTCTTTGCTGCAAAGCTCCCTATTTTAAAATGTCTGAGTTGTGTCTGATTTCAGAATGTTCAAGTAGATGAGTTTTAGCAGTAATAAAAAAGTACAGTACATTGTGGTAGTGAGTTGTAGTCATTATTTGTGATGAATGATTTTTAAAAAAAATTGTGGATCCTTAGGCTACTGACATTCGAAATGACTGGAGTGCTGTTAAAAATCTGACCTCTGAGTCCAACCCAAGACTTACTGAATCAAAATAAACCTTAGTTGCACATTGGAATTACTTGGGAAGATTAAAAAAATTACAAATGACTGGACCCCACCCCTAGAAAATCTGACTTAATGCATCTGGAGTTGTGATTAGGGGTTCTTAAAACAGTGTTAGAATTAACTGTAGGACTCTTCTGTGTTTGTTAGATCCCAAACTGAGAATTTGTGATTCAGCTGGTTGTGTTTGGGGCCTGATATTTTGCAGTTCTAATAAGTTCTCAGGTGGTACTGATGCCAGTCCAGGGACTACACTTGAAGAACTGTACTCTTAGGTTATGAACTACTTGTTTTTGGAGAATATGCAATATTAAATGAAGAAGCTTAGTCGATAACACAGGAATTATAATAGATTTCAAACTAAAAAGTGTTATGTGGTAAACTCTGTATTTTAATTTGTAAAGGAGAAAGGTTATTACTATATTCATTATATTCAAAAGTCTTAAACCTTTAAAGTTTTTAGTTGAAATGAAAAAATCCCCAATATTATTAATAATGTGTGTGTGCTCAGTTGCTCAGTCATGTCCAACTCTTTGCAGCCCCACAGACTGTGGCCCGCCAGGCTCCTCTGTCCATGGGATTTTCCTGGCAAGAATACTAGAGTGGGTTGCCATTTCCTCCTCAAAAAGAATATCCTCTGACGTTGAAGAAAGCAAATTTTTCTCTCTCATGTCAGGTTGATTGAGGTGGAATTTACATAAAGTAGAAGTTACTCTTTCCTGAGTTTTGACAAAGGCATCAACTGTGAAACTATCAGAATCAAAACATGGAAGAGTTGTAACAATTCTCTCATGCCACTGTGTAGTCGCCTCTTTCTCCAACTCCATACCTTGGCAACCACTGATCTCCTTTCTCATCTTATAATTCTGCTTCTTTAAGAATGTCATATAAATGAAATCACCTATTCTGGTTTCTTTCACTAAGCAGAATGCATTTGAGATTCATCCATGTTGTTGCATTTATCAGTACTTTCATTCCTTTCTTTCTTTTTGTAAGAGCATTTTAGGTTTACAGCAAAATTGAAAACTGAAAGAGTAGAGAATTCTTGTATAGCCACGACCCCCCCATTCTCAGCTGACCTGATTAACAACAGAGTGGTTCACTAGTTATAATCAATGAACCTACATCGACACAGCATTATTACCCAAAGTCCATAGTTTACATTAGGGTTCATTTTATTATTTTTTGAGTTTGACAAAAATGTAATGACATGTATTGACCATTATAGTAAACCTAAAATATTTTCACTGCCCTATAAAAACATGTTCTGCCTTTTTATCACTTCTATCCCCTTCATCCTTGGTAGCTACTGTCCTTCATGATTTAGCCTTTTCCAGAATGCCATTTAGTTGAAATCATACAGTATGTAGTGTTTTCAGATTGGCTACATCACTTAAAAATATGCATTTAAACTTTCTCCATGTCATTTCATGACTTGATAACTCATTTTCTTTTTATCACTGAATAACACCACAGTTTATTCATTTACATGCTGAAGGACATATTGGTTGCTTCTAAGTTTTAGCAATTAGGAATAAAACTGCTCTGAAAATCTGTGTTTATATTTTTATGTGAGCACAAGTTGTTAATTCATTTAGATAACCTTCAAGGAGTGGAGTTGTTGGATCATATGGTAAAGATACGTTGTGTCTGTGAATTCGCTCAGTCGTGTCTGACTCTTTGCGACCCCATGGACTGTAGCCTACCAGGCTTCTCCGTTCATAGGATTTTCCAGGCAAGAATAGTGGAGTGGGTTACCATTTCCTTCTCCAGGGGATCTTCCCAACCCAGGGATCGAACCTGGGTCTCCCACATTGGAGGCAGACGTTTAACCTCTGAGCCACCTTGTAAGAAACTCACCAACTGTCTTCCAAGTGGTTATACCTGCCAGCAATATAAGAGAGTTCCTGATACTCTATATCCTCATCAGCATCTGATATTGTCATTGTTCCAAACTGACCATTTTGATAGATGTGTGTTGTTGAATATCTTTTTATATGCTATCTGAGTATCTTCTTTGTTGAGATATTTAGGTCTTTTGCCCATTTATAAATTGGATTGTTTGTCTGTCTTACTGTTAAGTGCTAAGAGTCCTTTGTATATTTTAGATAAAGAGTCATTATTAGATACATTGTTTATATACATTTTTTCCCCTAGTCTGTGAATTTGCTTATTCTCTTGGCAGTGTCTTTTGCAGAGGAGAAGTTTTTAATTTATCAAAGTCCAACCTAATTTTTTCCTTTTATGTATCGTGCCATTGATATGGTATCTAAAAAGTTCTCTCCAGACCCAGAATAATCTGGATTTTTCATCTGTGTTATCTTCTAAGACTTTAATGCATTTTAGATATAGGCCTGTCATCTATTTTGTATTCATTTTTGTGAAGAATGTATAATCTTCATCTGGATTTTTTTTTTTTTTCACGCGAGTGTCTTTTTGTTCCAGCACCCTTTGTTGAAAACGTTTACTTTCTTCTCCATTGTATCACTCCTTGCTCCTTTGTCAAAGATCAGTCGACTAAATTGGTGCAGGTCTATTTCTGGGCTCTCTGTAATATTTTCTTAATCTAGTTGTCTGTTCTTTTGCCATTATCACACTGCTTTGATTACTATGGATTCAAAGTTGAGTAATTTCAGTCCCCCTGAATTTCTTTAATATTGTGTTGGTTCTTAATTGGAATAGACACATATACCCCAGTGTTCATTGCAGCACGGTTTAACAATAGCTAGGAAATGGAAGCAACCTGATATCTATCAATAGATGAATGGATAAAGAAGTTGGGATGTATAAATAAACAGAATAGAATATTACTCAGCCATAAAAAGCAACAAGTTTGAGTCAGTTCTAGTGAGGTGGATGGACCTAGAGCCTATTATGTAAAGTTAGTCAGAAAGAGAAAAGCTATTATTGTGCATTAATGTGTACATGTGGAATCCAGAAAAATGGTACTGATGAACATAATTGCAAAGCAGGAATAGAGGCACCAACATAAAGAACACACTTGTGGACACAGCAGGGCAAGGAGAGGGTGGTTCGAGTTGAGAGAGTGACATGGAAGTATGTACATTACCATATTTAAACTAGATAGCTAGGGGGAGGTTGCTGTACAACACAGGGAGCTCAGTCCAGTGCTCTGTGACAGTTTAGAGGGGTGGGATGGGGTCAGCGTGGTAGAGAGGTTTAAGAGAGGGTCATATATACTTAATGGCTGATTCATGTTGTTGTGTGGCAGAAACCACCACAACATTGTAAAGCAGTTATCTTCCAATTAAAAGCGAAAAAATATTGTGTTGGTTTTTCTGTCATTTGCCTACCTGTATAAGCTTTAGAACCAGTTTGTGATGTACATAATGTAACTTGTTGATTTTGATTCGGATTGTGTTGAATCTATAGCTCCACTTGGGAGGAACTGACATTTTGACAATATTTTCTATTCATGAACATGGAACAGCTCTCCATTTACGTAGTTCTTCGGTTTCTTTTACCAGTTTCATCATTATTAGTTTTCCTCGTACAGATCTTATATATAATTTTTTAGATTTAGCTTAAGTATTTCACTTTTTGGTGTTGATACAAATGGTGTTATGTTTGAATTTTTTGATGTTGAAACAAATTACACTTGCTCATTGCTGAAATATAGGAAAGCAGTTGACTTTTTGTATATTAACCTTGTATCCTGCACTGTTGCTATAATTGCTTATTATATAGGAATTTTTGGTCTATTCATTTAGTTTTTCTGCATAGACAGTCATGTCATCTGTGAATAAAGGCACTTTTATTTCATCTTTTCCAATCAATATACCTTTTATTTCCTTTCCATGTTTAATTGCATTAGCCACAGTGATGATGGGACATCTTTGACTTGTTCCTGATCTTAGTAAGAAAGCTTCTGTTTTCTCAACATTAAGCAATGAGATTAGCTGTAGGTTTTTTTTTCTCTTTAATTATGTTCAAGTACAATAACATAACAGAAACAGAAGATATTAAGAGGTGGCAGGAATATACAGAAGAACTGTACAAAAAAGATCTTAAAGACCAAGATAATCATGACAATGTGATCACTCACCTAGAGACAGACATCATGGAATGTGAAGTCAAGTGGGCCTTGGAAAGCATCACTACGAACAAAGCTAGTNGGACAGGGAGGCCTGGTGTGCTGCGATTCATGGGGTCACAAAGAGTCGGACACAACTGAGCAACTGAACAAAACTGAACTGACACTTAACATAAAATGTACCATCTTGATTTTTTAAGTGCACATTTCAGTAATGTTTAGTACTTTCATATTGTACAATCGATATCAGAATCCTTTCCATCTTGCAAAATGGAAACTCCGTACTCGTTAAAGAACTTTGTATTTCTCACTCTTCATAGCCCTTGGCAGCCACCATTTTACTTTCTACGTCTATGAATTTGACTACTCCAAGTACCTCATATGAGTGGAATCATACACTATTTGTCTTTTTGTGACTAGTCTATTTCACTTAGCATAATGACCTCAGAGTTCAACCATGTTATAACGTGTCAGAATTTTCATCTTTTTAAAGGCTGAATTTAAGAATAATGTATAATTACATGTATATATAATTTTTTTAATCCATTCACCCATTAATGTACACTTGGATTGCTTCCAGGTGCTATTCTGAATAATGCTCTTTTGAATGTGGATATACGTGTATTTCCTTGAAGCCCTGTTTTTCATTGTTTTTGGTACACACTCAGAAGTGGAATTATTGGATCATTCATTTCTTCTTTGATTTCTTTAAACAACTTTTTGTAGTTTTTAGTATATAAGGCTTTTGCTTTCTTTGTTGTATTTGTTCTTAATTATTTTATTTTCAGTTTTCAATTTTATTTTATTGACTTATGGTTGATTTGCAGTATTGTGTTTCTGGTATATAGCAAAGTGATTCAGTTAAAAATATATATATCCACACACACACAAACACACAAATATATATATTTATTTTTTACATTCTCTTCCACTATAGATTATTACAAGATATTGAGTATAGTTCTCTATGTTTACACAGTGGGTCCTTGTTGATCATCTGTTTTATATATGGAAGTGTGTATATTTTAATCTGAAACTCATAATTTATCCTACACTTTGGTAACCATAAGTTTGTTTTCTTTGTGAGTCTGTTTTGTAAATTCATTTGTATTATTTTTTTAGTTTCCACATATAAGCAGTGTTGCATGCCATTTGTCTGGCTTACTTACAATAATCTGTAGGTTCATCCATGTTGCTGCAGATGACATTTCATTCTTTTTTTATAGCTGAGTAGTATTCCATTGTGTTTGTATGGGGGGGGTGGGGATACATACACATGCATTTATTTGTTGATGGGCACTGAGATTACTTCCATGTCTTAGTTATTATAAATGGTACTGCAGTATATATTGGAGTGTGTGTTTCTTTTCAAATTATATTTTCCTTTGGATATATGCCCAGAAATGGGGTTGAAAGATCATATGTTAGCTCTGTTTTTAATTTTTTAAGGATTAAGTATTTTATTTTTGATGGCATTATAAATGAAATTGTTCATTTTCAGATTGTTCATATTTATTATATGGAAGCAGCATATACGTGTTTACTTTTTAATATACAAGTTTGCTGAATTTTTAAAATTAGTGCTAAACTTTTTCTCTGTGTGTAATCTTTAGGGTTTTCTGCATGTTCTATATGATCTACAGATAGTTTTATTTCTTTTCCTATTTGGATGCCATTTCTTTATTTTTCTTGCCTGATTGTTGCGATTTGTAATACTGTGTTGAAAAGAAGTGGTGAAAGTAGGCATCCTTTGCCCCTTCCAGATTTTAGAGAAAAGCTTTCAGCCTTTCACTATTAGGTATGATATTAGCTGTGAAATTTTCATACATTGCCTTTATTGTTAAAAAGATGGTTTCCTTCTATTCCTAGTTTGTTTTTAATCTGAAATGGTGTCACATTTTGTAAAGTGCTTTTTCTGTATTGCTTGAGATGATTATGTAATTTTTTTCCCCTTTGTTCATTAATGTGCTGTGTAGTATATTGATAGATTACAATATGTTGATCCATCCTTGCTTTCTAGGAATAAATCCCATTTGGTTAAGGGGTATAATTCTTTCAGTATGCTATTGTTTAGCTCAATTTTGAAACATTAAAAAAATTTTTTTGTTTATATAATGATAATCTTAGTAAATGACAAGGCTATGTTCATTTTATACAGAGTTTGTATAGTGTGGTGTT
The DNA here is from genome assembly GCA_006410615.1 of Neotragus moschatus. Taxonomy (NCBI): domain Eukaryota; kingdom Metazoa; phylum Chordata; class Mammalia; order Artiodactyla; family Bovidae; genus Neotragus; species Neotragus moschatus. The sequence goes on from SJYA01000146.1 coordinate 305,577, forward strand.
TCCGTTCTTATTTTTGACCTCATGTTTATATACTGCCTTGCTTGGATTATACCTGATTTAAGGGAGCATATTGCTTCCCGTAAGGCTACAGACAGAATTTCACATATGAAAGCTGCTTATTTAAGTCATACAGTTAAATATTGGTGAGTTTGATACAGTTTTCAATTCTAGTATAAAAGAGGCATATTTTGCAATTAGGGCATAGATATCTTGCTATTTTGTAGTGTTCTGAACTGCAATTCTCAGATTAATATATTTTAAGTCAAAGAGATACTATAATTTTTGTCTTCAGTCACCAAGTTGTGTCCAACTCTGCAACCCTGTAGACTGCAGCTTGGCAGGCTTCCTTGTCCTTTACTATCTTCAGGAGTTTGAATGATTTTGTTTTCCTCTCTATAATTCAGTTGATAGTTATTCATATTTATATATTTTTACCATGCAAAAAATGAAATTTTTGTGTGTTACAACAGGCAATGCTTAGTTTAGTTTTATTATATATAATTCTTTAATCCTTATATTGGACAAAATTTGCATCTTGATATAATCTACTTAAAATTAAAAATATTCAGTTCATATAGTTTTTACATAAAGAAATGAGAATTTATCCCCCTGTTGCTATTCTTTTTGGCTTAGCTCCCAACTTTTCCTTCATTCTGTGTAAATAGCATAGTATCTGTTGTTCCATATTTATCTCTCTGCATGTTATACAGATATTTGTATTCCCAGTTACATATATAGACTTGCTGTGATGACGACTTTAAAAAGGTGGGATCATTATATATACTTTTGGCATCCTTTCTGTTTTCATTAATAGTACCTTAGAGAAATCCCGCATCTAAAGGGTAACTTTGCTATCCATATGAAGTGTAACTCTAATTCATTGTTTTTGTGACTTCAAAAGAATGCTTAATAGTGTGTTGTATAAAATTTATTTAATCATTCCTGCATTTATGGAAATAGTCTTTCTAGTTCATTGTCATTTTAAACAGTATTGCATCTTTGAATATGTCCTTTCTTCCAGATGGTTTTATTTCTTCGGGATAGATTTCCAGAAGTAGAATTGCTGGGTTGAAGCGTTTTTATATTTTTTATTCAAGTAGATGTTGCCAAATTGCTTTTTACCAAAATTTCCCATTAGCAGTGTGTGATAATACTTTTTCTCCTACTCCTCTGCCAGGAATTGGGGCTATAGCTTTTTAAACCTTTGCCAGTCTAGTAGGTGTAATGTTCATTTCATTGTTATTTCTAATTTGAATTTCCCTGAGTACTAAGGAGTTGGGACATCTTTTTTTTTTTTTGGTGAGCATTTGATTTTCCTCTTTTGTGAATTTCTGTTTGGGTTGTTTGTCTTTTTCATATTGTAAGAGCTCACTGTGTCTTAATACATTAATACATTACCTCTGTTGCAGATGTTTTTATTTCTCTCCAGGTACAAAAAGCTTTTTATGTGAATCCCTTTATACTTTTTTAGTTTTGAATTTTGAATAAGATGTTTCCCAGATTTTTTTTCATGGAAGATTTTTACTTTTTCTACACTTCACATTTGTCTTGAGTTTATTTTTGTATGTCTTACAACGTTAGAATACCCACTTTTTCTTCAAGATTACCAACATTTGAAAAAAATTAATTAAACCATTGTGACATTGTACAGGAGGCAGGGATCAAGATCATCCCCAAGAAAAAGAAATGCAAAAAGGCAAAATGGTTGTCTGAGGAGGCCTTACAAATAGCTGTGAAAAGAAGAGAAGCAAAAAGCAAAGGAGAAAAGGAAAGATATATTCATTTGAATGCAGAGTTACAGAGAATAGCAAGGAGATCTAAGAAAGCCTTCCTCAGTGATCATTGCAAAGAAATAGAGGAAAACAATACAATGGGAAAGATTAGAGATCTCTTATAGAAAATTAGAGATAACAGGGGAACATTTTATGCAAAGATGGGCTCAATAAAGGACAGAAATGGTATGGACCTAACAGAAGCAGAACATATTAGAAAGAGGTGGCAAGAATACAGAGAGGAACTATACCAAAAAGATCTTCATGACCCAGATAATCACGGTGGTGTGATCAATCACTTACCTAGAGCCAGACATCCTGGAGTGTGAAGTCGAGTGAGCCTAAGGAAGCATCAGTAGGAACAAAGCTAGTGGAGGTGATGGAATTCCAGTTGAGCTGTTTCCAGTCCTAAAAGATGATGCTGTAAAAGTGCTGCACTCAATGTGCCAGCAACTCTGGAAAACTCAGCAGTGGCCACAGGACTGGAAGAGGTCAGTTTTCATTCCAATCTGAAAGAAAGGCAATGCCAAAGAATATTAAAACTACCACACAATTGCATTCATCTCACACACTAGTAAAGTAATGCTCAAAATTCTCCAAGCCAAGCTTCAACAGTACGTGAACTGAGAACTTCCAGATCTTCAAGCTGGATTTAGAAAGAGCAGAGGAACCAGAGATCAAATTGCCAGCATCCGTTGAATCATCAAAAAAGCAGGAGAGTTCCAGAAAAACATCTGCTTTTGCCTTATTGACTATGCCAAAGCCTTTGACTGTGTGGATCACAACAAACTGTGGAAAATTCTGAGAGAGATGGTAATACCAGACCACCTGACCTGCCTCTTGAGAGATCTGTATGCAGATCAGGAAGCAACAGTTCGAACTGGACATGGAACAACAGCCTGGTTCCAAATAGGAAAAGGAGTACGTCAAGGCTGTTTATTGTCACCCTGCTTATTTAACTTCTGTGCAGAGTACATTATGAGAAATGTCAGACTGGATGAAGCACAAGCTGGAATCAAGATTTCTGGGAGAAATGTCAGTAACCTCAGATATGTGGATGACATCACCCTTATGGCAGAAAGTGAAGAGGAACTAGAGAGCCTCTTGACGAAAGTGAAAGAGGAGAGTGAAAAAGTTGGCTTAAAGCTCAACATTCAGAAAACGAAGATCATGGCATCTGGTCCCATCACTTCATGGGAAATAGATGGGGAAACTGTCAGACTTTATTTTTTTGAGCTCCAAAATCACTGCAGATGGTGACTGCAGCCATGAAATTAAAAGATGCTTGGACCAACCTAGACAGCATATTCAAAAGCAGAGACATTACTTTGCCGACAAAGATCTGTCAAGTCATGATTATGGTTTTTCCAGTAGTCATGTATGGATGTGAGAGTTGGGTTATAAAGAAAGTTGAGTGCCTAAGAATTGATGTTTTTGAACCGTGGTATTGAAGAAAACTCCTGAGAGTCCCTTGGACAGCAAGGATATCCAACCAGTCCATCCTAAAGGAAATTAGTCCTGAATATTCACTGGAAGGACTGATGCTAAAACTGAAACTCCATTACTTTGGCCACCTGATGAGAAGAACTGACTCATTTGAAAAACCCTTGATGCTGGGAAAGATTGAAGGCGGGAGGAGAAGGGGACAACAGAGGATGAGATGGTTGGATGGCATCACCGACTCAATGGACATGAGTTTGGGTAAACTCTGGGAGTTGGTGATGGTTATGGAGGCCTGATGTGCTGCAGTCCATGGGGTTGCAAAGATTTGGACATGACTGAGTGACTGGACTGAACTGAACTGAACTGAAGCCATCCATTTTCCTCTAACTTGAGGCAATGCCCTTATTTATTAAAAATTTTCAGTTTTATCGCACTCTTTCTCTCAGTTTGTTATTTTATTTATACTATTCTGTTTCTGAATAGTTTTCTCTAACAGTAATGTGTTTTCATATTAGATGCAGCTTCCAGCTTAACCTTTTTCATCTTTGGCTTGTAACATTAGTTGCTTATATATAAATATGATCGTTTTTTTCCTTAAAAATAGTTTGTAAAAGCCATTTGGATTCTAATTTGAATTACATGAAGTTCATTAGCATGAGGGATAAGTGACGTGTCTATGATAGTGCTTTCTGAATATATGATGTTTATATTTTTAATAATAATGCATACTTTATATATTTTGCCAAATTATTTAAGTATTTTATAGGTCTTGATGCTTTTGTAATGAGAACATTTTATTTGTACTTCTATCTCTAAGGTTATTCTTCAGCACAAAAACTATTGTTTTTTGTATATTGCTTTTTTCTCTAGCCATCAGTTGGTAAATGGATTAAAAACAGTGTGGTATACAACAAAGTATTATTTAGCCATAAAGAGGAACCAAGTGTTGATTTGTGCTTAGATAAGATAGATGAACCTTGAAAACATTATGCTAAGTAAAAAGAGTCAAATCCAGAAGTTCATACAGTGTATGATTCCATTTATATGAAAATGTTCAGAATAGGCAAATGCAGTGGTACAGAAAGTAGTATTTGTCAGGGGCTGTGGGTAGGAGAAATGAGAAATTACTGCCAGTGAGTGTAGGGTATCTTTTGGGGATGATAAAATGTTCTGGAAGTAGATAGTGGTGATGGTTATACAATGTTGTGAATAAACTGAAAAGTACTGAATTGCGTGCTTAAAGTATATAAGGTTGAATTTTATGATGTTTGAATTATATCTCAGTGTTTAAAAAGAAACGGTGACTTTTTATTTGTGTTACTTAGCCTTGAATTTGGTGTTAGGAAACAGAAAACCAGACAACCTTGGCTTGTTTTCATTATGTAACATGCAATCTGAGTTGCTTCCTGCCATGTTTTGGCTATTATGAATAATGCTGCAGTGAACATGAGAATGCAGATCTCTCCGAGATAATGTTTTCATTTCCTTTGGACAAATGCTGAGAGGTGGAAGTGCTGGATCATGTAGTAGTTCTATTTTTAATATTTGGGGAACTTTCATACTGTTTTCTGTGGTGGTTACACCAATTTATATTTCCATCAACAGTATACAAGTGTTCCCTTTTCTCCATATTCTCACCAAGACTTATTTTTTTCTCTTTTTGATTATAGCCAAAGAGTTGGACTGACTTAGCAACTGAACAACAAAATTCTAATACATGTGAAGTGGTAATTCATTTTTGTTTGATTTGCATTTTCCTGATGGTTAGTTATATTGAGTGTCTTTACATGTACCTATTGGCAATATGTATGCCTTTGAAAACAGTATCTATTGAGATTTTCTACTCATTTTTACATTGGATTTTTTTCGGTGTTATTGAGTTGTATGAATTCTTTGTGTATTTTTTATATTAACCCCTTATCAGATATATGGCTTAGAAATATTTTCTTCCATACGGTGGGTTGCCAATTTACTTTGTTGATGGTTTCCTTTGCTGTATAGAAAATTTTTAGTTTGATATCGTCCCACTTGTGTTTTCTTCTGTTGCCTTTGCTTGTGCTATCAAATTCAAAAAATCATTAATCAAGACTAATGCCAAGGGTCTTAGCACCTATGTTTCTTTTAGGAGTTTTATGGCTTCAGGTCTTCCATTCAACTTTAATCATTTTGAATAAATTTTTGTGCATGATGTAAGATAGTGGTCCAGTTTCTTTCTTTTGCATGTGGCTGTCCAGTTTTCCCAACACTATTTATTGTGATTGTTTTTTCTTGTGTATTTTTGGCTCATTTATCATAAATTAATTGACTGTATAGTCTTGATTTTATTTCTGGGCTCTGTATTCTGTTTCATTGATCTATGTGCCTGTTTTGTTGCCAGTATAATACTGTTTTGAAATTAGGAAGTGTGATGCCTCCAGGTTTGTTATACTTTCTCAAGGTTGCTTTGGTTATTCATGGTCTCCTATGGCTCCATACAAATTTTTGGATTGTTCTGTTTCTGTGAAAAATGCTGTTGGAATTTTGATAGGGATTTCATTGAATCTGTTGATTGTTTTGAATAGTATGGGCATGTTAACAGCATTACTTTTTAAAATTCATGAGCATGGTATATCCGTTTATTTCTGTCATTTTCAGTTTTTTTTTTCCATAGATATCTTCTAATTTAAAATGTACTTCTTTCTTCTCCATTAAGTTTATTCCTAGGCATTTAATTCTTTTTGATACAATTGTGAGTAGGACTTTTTTTTTGTTACTTCCTAAAATCAACTTTTTTGGGGATGGTGTTTATGTTTGAATTTTAAGTATATGGTTTTAGTTTTGACAAATGTATAGGTTTTTGTAACCACTACCAACATAATCAAGATGAAACCATTTTCAGCACTCCAAGAGAGTTGCCTCATGTTTCCTTCAGTCATTATCTCAGGCAACTATAGTTACATTGTATGTGAAAGAATATTTCAATAGAACAGATAGAATCAGTAAGTGTATATAGTTTTGCTTTTGGCGAGGCAGTGTCTTTTAAAAGTCATGCATGTTGTTGTATTGGCTTCCCTCATAGCTCAGTTGGTAAAGAATCCACCTGCAGTTCACCTACATGAAGACAATAGCAGTACTCTTGCCTGGAAAATCCCATGGACAGAGGAACCCTGGTAGGCTACAGTCCATGGGGTCGCTAAGAGTGGGACACGAGGGACTTCACTTTCACTTTTCACTTTCATGCATTGGAGAAGGAAATGGCAACCCACTCCAGTGTTCTTGCCTGGAGAATCCCAGGGACGGGGGAACCTAGTGGGCTGCTGTTTATGGGGTTGCATAGAGTCGGACACAACTGAAGTGACGTAGCAGCAGCAGATCAGCTGCAATGCAGGAGACCCCGGTTTGATTCCTGAATTGGGAAGATCTGCTGGAGAAGGGATAGGCTACCCACTCCATTATTCTTGGGCTTCCCTTGTGGATTAGCTGGTAAAGAATCCACCTGTAATGCGGGAGACCTGGGTTTGATTCCTGGGTTGGGAAGATCTACTGGATGAATGGAAAGGTGACCCACTCTAGTATTACGGCCTGGAGAATTCTAAGACTGTGTAGTCCATGAGGTTCCAGTGAGTCCGATACAACTCAGTGACTTTCACTTTCATGTTGTTGTATATATCAGTATTTTTCACTTTTTTATTGATGCAAAGCATTCTGTTGTTTGAATGTATTCAATTTGTCTAGTCCCTTGTTGACAATTTTGGCTGTTACTGGTGTGGCCAATAAGTTTGTTCAGTTTTTTCCAATGATAGCTTTATAGCACTTAGTTATCTTTAACTTGATTCGAAAGAATTGTTAGATTGTTTTGTGACAACCGTGATTGAAAAAAAAAAAAAAAAAANAAATTATTTAAGTATTTTATAGGTCTTGATGCTTTTGTAATGAGAACATTTTATTTGTACTTCTATCTCTAAGGTTATTCTTCAGCACAAAAACTATTGTTTTTTGTATATTGCTTTTTTCTCTAGCCATCAGTTGGTAAATGGATTAAAAACAGTGTGGTATACAACAAAGTATTATTTAGCCATAAAGAGGAACCAAGTGTTGATTTGTGCTTAGATAAGATAGATGAACCTTGAAAACATTATGCTAAGTAAAAAGAGTCAAATCCAGAAGTTCATACAGTGTATGATTCCATTTATATGAAAATGTTCAGAATAGGCAAATGCAGTGGTACAGAAAGTAGTATTTGTCAGGGGCTGTGGGTAGGAGAAATGAGAAATTACTGCCAGTGAGTGTAGGGTATCTTTTGGGGATGATAAAATGTTCTGGAAGTAGATAGTGGTGATGGTTATACAATGTTGTGAATAAACTGAAAAGTACTGAATTGCGTGCTTAAAGTATATAAGGTTGAATTTTATGATGTTTGAATTATATCTCAGTGTTTAAAAAGAAACGGTGACTTTTTATTTGTGTTACTTAGCCTTGAATTTGGTGTTAGGAAACAGAAAACCAGACAACCTTGGCTTGTTTTCATTATGTAACATGCAATCTGAGTTGCTTCCTGCCATGTTTTGGCTATTATGAATAATGCTGCAGTGAACATGAGAATGCAGATCTCTCCGAGATAATGTTTTCATTTCCTTTGGACAAATGCTGAGAGGTGGAAGTGCTGGATCATGTAGTAGTTCTATTTTTAATATTTGGGGAACTTTCATACTGTTTTCTGTGGTGGTTACACCAATTTATATTTCCATCAACAGTATACAAGTGTTCCCTTTTCTCCATATTCTCACCAAGACTTATTTTTTTCTCTTTTTGATTATAGCCAAAGAGTTGGACTGACTTAGCAACTGAACAACAAAATTCTAATACATGTGAAGTGGTAATTCATTTTTGTTTGATTTGCATTTTCCTGATGGTTAGTTATATTGAGTGTCTTTACATGTACCTATTGGCAATATGTATGCCTTTGAAAACAGTATCTATTGAGATTTTCTACTCATTTTTACATTGGATTTTTTTCGGTGTTATTGAGTTGTATGAATTCTTTGTGTATTTTTTATATTAACCCCTTATCAGATATATGGCTTAGAAATATTTTCTTCCATACGGTGGGTTGCCAATTTACTTTGTTGATGGTTTCCTTTGCTGTATAGAAAATTTTTAGTTTGATATCGTCCCACTTGTGTTTTCTTCTGTTGCCTTTGCTTGTGCTATCAAATTCAAAAAATCATTAATCAAGACTAATGCCAAGGGTCTTAGCACCTATGTTTCTTTTAGGAGTTTTATGGCTTCAGGTCTTCCATTCAACTTTAATCATTTTGAATAAATTTTTGTGCATGATGTAAGATAGTGGTCCAGTTTCTTTCTTTTGCATGTGGCTGTCCAGTTTTCCCAACACTATTTATTGTGATTGTTTTTTCTTGTGTATTTTTGGCTCATTTATCATAAATTAATTGACTGTATAGTCTTGATTTTATTTCTGGGCTCTGTATTCTGTTTCATTGATCTATGTGCCTGTTTTGTTGCCAGTATAATACTGTTTTGAAATTAGGAAGTGTGATGCCTCCAGGTTTGTTATACTTTCTCAAGGTTGCTTTGGTTATTCATGGTCTCCTATGGCTCCATACAAATTTTTGGATTGTTCTGTTTCTGTGAAAAATGCTGTTGGAATTTTGATAGGGATTTCATTGAATCTGTTGATTGTTTTGAATAGTATGGGCATGTTAACAGCATTACTTTTTAAAATTCATGAGCATGGTATATCCGTTTATTTCTGTCATTTTCAGTTTTTTTTTTCCATAGATATCTTCTAATTTAAAATGTACTTCTTTCTTCTCCATTAAGTTTATTCCTAGGCATTTAATTCTTTTTGATACAATTGTGAGTAGGACTTTTTTTTTGTTACTTCCTAAAATCAACTTTTTTGGGGATGGTGTTTATGTTTGAATTTTAAGTATATGGTTTTAGTTTTGACAAATGTATAGGTTTTTGTAACCACTACCAACATAATCAAGATGAAACCATTTTCAGCACTCCAAGAGAGTTGCCTCATGTTTCCTTCAGTCATTATCTCAGGCAACTATAGTTACATTGTATGTGAAAGAATATTTCAATAGAACAGATAGAATCAGTAAGTGTATATAGTTTTGCTTTTGGCGAGGCAGTGTCTTTTAAAAGTCATGCATGTTGTTGTATTGGCTTCCCTCATAGCTCAGTTGGTAAAGAATCCACCTGCAGTTCACCTACATGAAGACAATAGCAGTACTCTTGCCTGGAAAATCCCATGGACAGAGGAACCCTGGTAGGCTACAGTCCATGGGGTCGCTAAGAGTGGGACACGAGGGACTTCACTTTCACTTTTCACTTTCATGCATTGGAGAAGGAAATGGCAACCCACTCCAGTGTTCTTGCCTGGAGAATCCCAGGGACGGGGGAACCTAGTGGGCTGCTGTTTATGGGGTTGCATAGAGTCGGACACAACTGAAGTGACGTAGCAGCAGCAGATCAGCTGCAATGCAGGAGACCCCGGTTTGATTCCTGAATTGGGAAGATCTGCTGGAGAAGGGATAGGCTACCCACTCCATTATTCTTGGGCTTCCCTTGTGGATTAGCTGGTAAAGAATCCACCTGTAATGCGGGAGACCTGGGTTTGATTCCTGGGTTGGGAAGATCTACTGGATGAATGGAAAGGTGACCCACTCTAGTATTACGGCCTGGAGAATTCTAAGACTGTGTAGTCCATGAGGTTCCAGTGAGTCCGATACAACTCAGTGACTTTCACTTTCATGTTGTTGTATATATCAGTATTTTTCACTTTTTTATTGATGCAAAGCATTCTGTTGTTTGAATGTATTCAATTTGTCTAGTCCCTTGTTGACAATTTTGGCTGTTACTGGTGTGGCCAATAAGTTTGTTCAGTTTTTTCCAATGATAGCTTTATAGCACTTAGTTATCTTTAACTTGATTCGAAAGAATTGTTAGATTGTTTTGTGACAACCGTGATTGAAAAAAAAAAAAAAAAAACTTACCAGAACTGGCGGATTTTTGTGTAGACATAATATTGAAGATGGAAGAAAAAGAGCAACATTTTTGGCGTATTATGCTTTAGTATTTCAACAAAGGTAGAACACCCAACTGAAATGGAAAAAAGTATTTGTAACAGTGTATGGAGAAGGTGTGTGCTGTGACTGATAAGAAATGTCAAAAGTAATTCGCAAAGTTTCATGCTGGATATTTCTCAAAGGATGATGTATCATGGTTGGGTAGACCAGTTGAAATTGATAGCAAGCAGATTGAGACCTTAATTGAAAACAGTCAATGTTCTACTACTTGAGAGATTGCCAACATACTCAAAATATCTAAATCAGCCATTGAGAATCATTGGCACCAGCTTGGTTTTGTTAATTGCTTTGTTGTTTGGCATCCACCTAAGTTAAGTGGAAAAAAAAACCCTTCTTGTCCCTATTTCTGAATGGGATTGTCTACTTAAATGTAACAAAAATGTTGTGTTTTTAAAACATTGTGAGGAATGATGAAAACTGGGTAGTGTATAATGTGGGACAAGTGAAATGCACCACTACCAACCACACCAAAGAGCAGCCTTCATCCAAAGAAGGTGATGTCGTGTGCATGCTGGGATTGGAAGGGGGTCCTCTCTTATGAACTCATTCTGGAAAACCAAACGATTAATTCCAACAAGTGCGGCTCCCAGGTAGACCAACTGAAAGCAGCACTTGATGAAAAGCATCTGAATTAGTCAATGGAAAATGCATAATCTTATATAAGGATAATCCAAGACTGCCTGTTTCTTTGTTGACCAGGCAAAAACTGTTACGGCTTGGCTGGGAAGTTCTGATTGATCTGCTGTATTCACCAGAGATTATACCTTCAGATTTCCATTTATTTTGATCTTTACAAAGTTCTTTTAATGGAAAAAAGTTTTAATTCCCTGGAAGATTGTAAAAGGAACCTGGTACAGTTCTTTGCTCAAAAAGATGAAAAGTTTTGGGAAGATGGAATTATGAAGTTGCCTGAAAACTTGCAGAAGATAGTGAAACAAAATGCTTGGTGAATACATTGTTCAGTAGAGTTCTTGGTGAAAATGACAAGTGTGTCTTTTGTTTTTACTTTAAAACCAAAGGAACATTTTTTGCTAACCCAGTAGAAATAAATTCTTCTCAGACATTTGTGTAGAAGTCTTTGTGTGGATGTAAGTTTTCATTTCCATAGATAACGTCAGTCCACATTGTCTAAAAATGTCATTTCTCTTATATGACTACTTTATCATTATCATGTCTGAGAAAAATACCAGTGATTTGTTTTTTGTTATAATATAATGCTTTGTTCAGATTTACCTAGTTGATTTCAAAGGTCTGTCATAGTGTCTTTTCCTTCCCTTGTGTGTATAGGTAACCCACTGCATCAAGGCCTATGGTTATGTCTTTTGTTCTCTTGTAATCTAGAATAACTCTTGCTCTTTTCCTTGTAAGATACTGACTTTTTACTAGATAAGACTGCTTATTTTTAAAATGTCTCAACCGGTTTTTTCTTTTTTAATTGTTTCAGAGGTATTCTTTAACTTGTTTCTTTATCTTCTGTATTCCTTGTGAACTGAAAACACTGAATGACTGTGTTAGCTGAAAACTTTAATTCCAACTAGTTTTTACCATAAAGTCTCTTCACTCTCTGATAATGTTAAGTATGTTCTGAGCCCAGGATGAATAGACATTTTGTTTTTTCATTTTTGGAAGGAAAAATTGTACTAGTTATAATAGTGAAGTGAAATTGCTCAGTCATGTCCGACTCTTTGCAACCCCGTGGACTGTAGCCTTCTAGGCTCCTTCATCCGCGGGATTTTCGAGGCAAGAATGCTCGAGTGGGTTGCCATTTCCTTCTCCAGGGAATCTTCCAACCCAGAGATCGAACCCAGGTCTCCGGCATTGTAGGCAGATGCTTTCCCGTCTGAGCCACCAGCGAAATGTTCATAATATATTATAATTATGTAATTATTAGATAATATATTATGTAATAGAACACATGAGTTGTTAAATCTAAAAGGAGTAGCTAGTTTAACAAAGATGAATTTAGGTCATCAGAAATGACCACTTGATGCAGGGATTAGAAAACTGTAATGTAACAATCCAACAACCCCTATTTCAAGTTGAATATATATGCTACGGTGTTACTACCTCAATATCTTAATCTCTTTTTCATAACTAATATCTAAAGAGAAAGAAGTTTTTCGTTTCAATGCCTGCCCATTAGATGACACAGTCCTTGGTCTCCAATTTTGTTTTCCCTGTGCATGAAAAAAACCCCACTGGCTAAATTTTGAACAATTTTAACGTCAAGAAGAATAACTATAATTGATTATAGAAAATGTAAGAACTGTGAATACACAAGGGTACTCAATAAGACAAAATGACTTGCTACCATAGAAATGTACATTGGATAAACTCCTTATTCTGAAAATATGGTTAAGTAAAGGTAAAGAATTAAGCATTTCTGCTGCATTTTTAGGCGAGCTATAGTTTACCCTCACTTGTAAGGGGAAGGGTTTTTTTTTTTTTTTGTAATACAAAAATGCCAGTGAGTAAATGTGGAAGAAATAAAAGAATTAGAAAATTACCATTTTGCTATCATCAGTTAAATAACTGATTCAGATAAAGATCATCAGTGAATTCTAACGCCATTACATGAAAGATATTCTGGGCAACAATATCATTCCACAAATTGCAAAGGGAAAGATCTGGTAAATCTTACCATTTTATAACTAAATGATCAGATTCATCATCACTCACAGTGGAAGAAAATTGAATTTATGTTCACATTTCAGCAGGAACATAGAAGGTACATGATGTTACTTTTAAACTATCTGTGGGGAAAAAAGTTTAACCATAGATTAATGAATTTTAGACAATTTTCAGTTCACAGGACCTGACTATCTGTGTTGTTATGCTCTCTGCAATCTCTTTTCCCTTATATCTGATTTACTAGTTTAGTCAGCCTCTTTACTGTTCCTTTTGTCTAACAATATTCTTGGATTCAAAATCTTGTATTCACAATCTGAAGCTGTACTAATTCCCTTTGTTTCTTCTTTTGACTTGGGGTGAGTGTGTGTATGTGTGTGTGTTTGGCATGGAGTGGAGTGGTTGGTACATTTACTCCATGATAACTTTATTCCAGGTTCTCTACTTGATTTTTACATCCTGGTAAAAGTCACTTTGTTAATTTCTATGTTTTGTGGTAAAATTTTAATTAAAATATGTGGATGTCAAAAATACAAAATAGCAAAACTTTGTCATAGTTTTTTTCTTTCTCTAAATTGGATTACTTTAAAAATGTACACATATATGAATATATGTTTGCTTAGGCATATAGTACAGCTGAAAAGATACAGACACAATTGATTACAGTGGTGGGTCTAGTTGCCTCTGAGGTTAAGGAGTTGTAGGAGTCTTACTTTTCATTATGTATCCTTATTCACTTATTAACTCCCTATCCCCAGATTTAAGATCTTCGGCTCACATATATAAGTGTGTACATACATCCATTAAAAATGCTGTTTCCATCTTAACTGATATATTTAGCAGGAGCAGTAATTTTCAGTTTGTGGGCTTCATTTTTGCAGGCTAATCTGAATTCTGATGACATTTCTATATTCTAGTTAGGCTCATATTTGTTGGCTAGAATGCTAGCTCCATGTCAAGGAAATCTTTGATTTGTAAATAGTAACAACAGCAACAAAATAGAGAAGTATTTCTGCATATTTATTTGAGTTAAATTGTAGAAATATGCTTTATTGTTGAATGGGTTATTTGACTTAGCTTATGTTTCAGCCCTCAGCTTCCTACTACCTCATAAATCACTAAAGATGAGAATATTAGTTTATTCCTTGTTGGTTCTGCACTTAAATTATTTGTATCTGTTCATTTGTATCTGGTCATCATTTCAGTATATTCATTTTTATTAAAATTCTTCTTTAAGAGTCCTATTTTTGAAGTATTTCTTAGTTTATCTGAGGGTGAAAAACATGGCTTAAAACTAACTCAACGTTGAAAAGCTAAGATCATGGTAACCTGTTCCGTTACTTTATGACAAACAGATGGGGAAAAAGTAGAAACAGTGGCAGATTTTATTTTCTGGGGCTTCAAAATCACTGCAGACAGTGACTACAGCCACAAAATTAAAAGTCCCTTGCTCCTTGGAAGGAAAGCTATGACCAACTTAGACAGTGTATTAAAAAGCAGAGACATCACATTGCCAACAAAGGTCCATCTAGTGAAAGCTGTGGTTTTTCCAGTAGTCATATAAGGATGTGAGAATTGGACCATAAAGAAGGCTGAGTGCCAAAGAATTGATGCTTTCGAACTGTGGTGCTGGAGAAGACTCCCGAGAGTCCCTTGGGCAGCAAGGACTATCAGTCATCAGTCTATCTTAAAGGAATATTCATTGAAAAGAGTGATGCTGAAGCTCCAATACTTTGGCCGCTTGATACGAAGACCAACCCATTGGCAAGGACTTTGATGCTGGGAAAGATTGAGGACAGGAAGAGAAGGGGATGACCAAGGATGAGATGGTTGGATAACATCACCAACTCAATGGACATGAGTTTGAGCAAACTCTAGGAGATAGTGAAGGACAGGGAAGCCTGGCATGCTGCTCTCCATGCGGTCGCAGAGTTGGACATGACTTAGTGACTGAACACCTACAACAACAATATTTTTCTTGGTGCTGTCAAAGGAGTTATCTAGAGATATGTTGGATCCAGACATTAGCTTTCTCCTTTGCTTCCTATCAGTCTACATTTGTGAAGATAATAGTAAGGCTATATTGAGAACCGAATAGAGTATGAGATAGTACTGTTACAGGTTTATAAAGCATTTGGAAGCGAAGAAACATGAGCTGTAAGATATATACACATTTTGGTCAGTTTATTTTAAAGAGAATAAAAGCTCATTAAAAAATTGAGCCTCTTTGTTTTTGTGTTGTTTTTGGCATAGTCTTTATAGATGCAAAACAAAAACAGTTGACCATGAGCTAGAATATTCATCCATTATTGAAACTCTTGGTGGTTTCAGTTAATATTTATCCCAACACGTACTGGGATACATTTTTTTTTTCAAAGTACAAGTTGATTAAAAAAAAATCTACAGTTCTAGCTCTTTTCTTTAAAGTGAATGTATTTTTATTCTGGTAAATAAGAGTTCTGAAAGAATGGGTGAGTTTTGCAAGAGGCTTATACTAGGGTAGTCTAAAAATCAGTTATGAATCAGTATTTTTTTCTGGCTTTGCCACTTACTTGCTTGGCGACCTAGGACTCATACATCAAATTCTGCATTTATTAAATGGGAATACTGGAAGCCTTTTTGGCTACAGGGTTGGAAGAGTCAAAAGAGAAATGTGAAATTATGTGCTTTTTACTACATACATTGCTGGTAATGTTGAAGGAGTCTGTGAAATTGAAATGGTGAGTGAGTAATTTGACTGTAAGTTGTTCCTGACACATATATTCAAATCACTGAAAATTTCCTGAAAATTATGTAATATGTGTTAGTTATTTGTGTGCTGCTATAAATAGTAAGTGCCATGATTTCATTAGTTGAATGTGAGTATGTTATTTAGAATAATTAAATTCAGGTCTTGTTCCTTAATGGGTAGAGTGCTCTTTGAAGTGAATGTTATAAATTGTAATGTGACTTTTTTTGGGAAGGGGGATAACTATATTGCTTTTTTCCTTTTTTTTAAATAGAAATATAGTTGATTTACAATATTTGAGTTTTATATACATAGCAGAGTGATTCAGTTATGCATATATGTATATATCTGTTTTTTTCAGATTCTTTTTCCTTATAGGTTATTACAAAATACTGAATATAGTTCCCTGTGTTATATAGTTAGATCCTTGTTGATTATCTGTTTTTAATATGGTAGTATGTATGTATTAATTTCAAACTCCTAATTTATCTTCCTCATCTTCCCCTTTGGTAACTATAAGTTTGTTTTCTAAGTCTGTGGATGTATTTTTTTTTCTGTATATGTTTATTTGTACTTTTTTTTTTTCCTTTAGATTCCACATATAAGAGATTTTGTCTTTGGCTTTGTAAATGTGATTTTTTTCTGTTATTAATAACATGTTATTTTAATAAAATGCCAAGTAATTTTTTGAAGTAATACATAGATCTGAAGTTGTGGAGAGAGATAGTTTGTCAGTTCAGGGCTTTAAATTTTAATAGAGCTTACTTTCCTTGATTGGCAAGATCTTGTGATGGGAATTGTAAGAAGTACAGAAAATACAAGTAAGCAAAAAAAAAAAAAAAAGTTACAATCTCAGCACTGAGTAGGTTATATCATTTTGATGTTTAAAAGACTATAACATTTATCCTTATAGTCTTTCATGTTTCTGTTACAGGATTACACATAAGCACAAGAATAATTCTAAACACAATTTGTTAATTTTTTCAATTAGAAGTTATTTTTTGTGGCAGAGATGTTTCTGAGTTTTTTTTTTTTTTTTTTTGCATTGCAGCCATTAGTTCAAACTAATGTTAGGGGGAAATGTAGTAAATAGAACACAGTGGAGCTGCTTTGTTGAAAATAGAATGGAAATACAAAACTTCAGTATTTGGCTCTTTTTCTCTAGCCTGAATAATCTGCCTTGGAGATACCTCTGAAGAACTCTAGGAAGTATAATTGAAAGTTAGGACTAACATACATTTTTAATGGCTGCAGAGTGTATTCCTTTATATGGCATCTGTAATAGTCCTATAAGTATTCTGCTTAGCTCTCCCTTGGAAGAAACCTACCTTAAGAAGTGTTAGATGACAGCCTCCAGGCAGCAGAGCCTTTGGGATTTGCTGCAGCATTGAGGCGTGGCCATGTTCTTCCTGGGCAGCTGTCTGCCAGTAACTGAGTACAGCAGGATACTAATGTCTCTCCATTTCTTCCCAACATGGGTTCTTTCTAAGGCAGTTCTTTGGGGATCTGGAAGTTCCCCTGGAGAAGGAAATGGAAACTCACTACAGTATTCTTGCCTGGAGAATGCCATGGACAGAGGAGCCTGGCAGGCTACAGATCATGGGATCACAAGAGTCGGACACGACCTAGCACTATCTTTATCTTTTGCACCTAAACTCCCTGTTGTGCTGGCAGACCAGAGCTGCACTGGTCTGAGGCTCATACAGGACTCAGACCTGCGTTGCAGCTTGAACAGTTTCTCTGCCTGTCAGCTTTTGCTTCTGCTCCTCTTCCTCTCCTTCATTGTGGTTTTTTTTTTGTTTTTTTTTTTTTTTTCCTTCTTCTTCATTTTGGCTGCATGGCATGTGGTATCTTATCTTAGTTCTTGGACCAGGGATGGAACCTGTGCCCCCTGCTTTGGAAGCCTGGAGTCTTAACCACTTGACTACCAGGGAAGTCCCTCCTCGTCATTCTTCATAGGCATTTCTCATAATGAATTTCTTTAACTTCTAACGGCATGTTGGGTCTGATTCCCAGAGAAACCGACTTGACTCACATCCAGGTGTGTTCAGTTCAGTTTAGTCGCTCAGCTGTGTCCGACTCTTTGCGACCCCATGATTCGCAGCACGCCAGGCCTCCCTGTCCATCACCAACTCCCAGAGTTCACTCAGACTCACGTCCATCGAGTCAGTGATGCCATCCAGCCAACTCATCCTCTGTTGTCCCCTTCTCCTCCTGCCCCCAACCCCTCCCAGCATCAGAGTCTTTTCCAATGAGTCAACTCTTCACATGAAGTGGCCAAAGTACTGGAGTTTCAGCTTTAGCATCATTCCTTCCAAAGAAATCCCAGGACCGATCTCCTTCAGAATAGACTGGTTGGATCTTCTTGCAGTCCAAGGGACTCTCAAGAGTCTTCTCCAATACCACAGTTCAAAAGCATCAATTCTTTGGCGCTCAGCCTTCTTCACAGTCCAACTCTCACATCCATACATGACCGCAGGAAAAACCGTAGCCTTGACTAGACAGATCTTAGTCGACAAAGTAATGTCTCTGCTTTTGAATATGCTATCTAGGTTGGTCATAACTTTTCTTCCAAGGAGTGTCTTTTAATTTCATGGGTGCAGTCACCATCTGCAGTGATTTTGGAGCCCCCCAAAATAAAGTCTCACACTGTTTCCACTGTTTCCCCATCTATTTCCCGTGAATTTTTTTTTTGGGGGGGGGAGCTATTTCAAATCCAGGTGTGTAGTGTTTACTAAATCTTTTTCAGTGTTATAGATGTAATACATGTGCTTGGTTCTAAAAAAGCAGAGAACTGCAAAAAATGAAAAGTAAAATATCTACCCCTTCCCCCAAACCCTCAGAAAACAATCTTCACAAGTTAATTTTTATACCAGACATACTCTAACTTATTATTTTTGGATTTGTCAACTTTAGGTAGTATGTTATCTTACTGTTTTGAAAGACCAGGGAATTAGTGTATGTAACATTCCTTTTATAATTCCTCCTTCTCTTTTAATTTTTGTTAACTCGTTACTATTTTTACCTCATCAAAGTTTTGTTTATACGTAGTTATAAAATCTAATTTATACTGTGTTTTGACTATCAGTTGACTTTTAAAATAGATTTTAAACAATAGCATCTGCTATTTTATGATTGTATAAATTAGTTGTGAACCAAGTGATTTGTTGAAATTATAAAGGAGGAGTATAATTTTATGTATTTTAGCTTCTGCCAGAGAAACTCTTCAAGTTTCATTCAAGATACCCAGCTATCTCTGGTCCTTCCTGCTCATGTTATCTTCTTCAGTGGTTAAGAACACATTGCACACTACTTATGGTTGAATTTGAATATCAGTAGTTATTGTAATGTGATGAGCAAGTTACTTAAGCTCTCAGCTTAAAAATTCTGATCTGCAAAGTTCATGTCTTGTTCAGTTGCTATGTCAAATCTGAATCTTTGCAGCCCCATGGAAGCAGCAGGTCAGGCTTCCCTGTCCTTTACTGTCTCCTGGAGTCTGCATAAACTCATGACCATTGAGTCAATGATGCTATCCAATCATCTGATCCTCTCTTGCTCCCTTCTTTTCCTGCTCTCAATCTTTACCAGTATCAGGGTTTTTTCCAGTGAGTCGGCTCTTCACATCAGGTGGCCCAAGTATTGTAACATCTACTTCAGCATCAGTCCTTCCAGTGAATATTCAGGACTGATTTCCTTTAGGATGGACTGGTTTGATCTCCTTGCAGTCCAAGGGACTCTCAAGAGTCTTCTCCAGTACCACAGTTTGAAAGCATCAATTCTGTGACACTCAGCCTTCTTTATGGTACAACTCTTATATCTGTACATGACTACTGGAAAACCATAGCTTTGACTAGATGGACCTTTGTTGGCAAAGTGATGTCTCTACTTGTTAATACGCTCTCTAGGTTTGCATAACTTTTCTTCCAAGGAACAAGTGTTTTTTAATTTCATAGCTCCTGTCACCATCTACAGTGATTTCAGAGCCCAAGAAAATAAAGTCTGTGACTGTTTACATTGTTTCTCCATTTATTTGCCATGAGGTGATGGGACCGGATGTCATAACCTTAGTTTTTTGAATGTTTAGTTTTAAACCAGCTTTTTCACTCTCCTTCACCTTCATCAAGGGGCTCTTTAGTTCCTCTTCGCTTTCTGCCATTAGGCTGGTATCATATGCATTTCTGAGGTTGTTGATATTTCTCCTGGTAAACTGGATTCCAGCTTGTGGATTCATCCAGCCTGGCATTTCACATGATGAACTCTGCATATAAGTTAAATAAGCAGGGTAACAATATGCAGCCTTGATGTACTCCTTTCCCAGTTTTGAACCAGTTCATTGTTTCATGTCTGTTCTAACTTGTTTCTTGACGTACATACAGGTGTCTCAGGGGGCAGGTAAGGTAGACTGGTATTCCTGTCTCTTTAAGAATTTTCCACAGTTTGTTGTGATCCACACAATCAAAGGCTTTAGTGTAGGCCAAAAAGCAGAAATAGATGTTTTTCTGGAATTCATTTGTTTTTTATGATCCAGTGTATGTCTGCAATTTGATCTCTGCCTCCTCTGCCTTTTCTAAATACAGCTTGTGCGTCTGGAAGTTCTTGGATTATGTACTGTTGAAGCCTAGCTTGAAGGATTTTGAGTATTACCTTGCTAGCATGTGAAATGAGAATAATTGTGTGGTAGCTTGAACATTCTTTGGCACTGCCCTTCTTTGCGATTGGAATGAAAACTGACCTTTTCCAGTCCTGTGGCCATTACTGAGTTTTCCAAAGTTACTGGCATATAGAGTGCAGTACTTTAATACCATCATCTTTTAGGATTATAGCTCATCTTGAATTCTGTCACCTCCACTAGTTTTTTTTGTAGTAATGTGTCCTAAGGCCCACTTGACCTCACACTCCAGGATGTCTGGCTCTAAGTAAGTAACCACACCATTGTGGTTATCTGGATCATTAAGACCTTCTTTGTACAGTTCTGTGTATTCTTGAGACATCTTTTTAATATCTTCTGCTTTTGTTAGGTTTTTGCCTTATTTGTGGCCATCTTTGCATGAAATATTCTCTTCATATCTTTGATTTTCTTGAAGAGATTTCTGGTCTTTCCCATTCTGTTGTTTTCCTTTGTTTCTTTGCATTCACTTTAGAAGGCTTTGTTATCTCTCTTTGATATCCTTTGGAACTCTGCATTCAGATGGGGATATCTTTCCCTTTCTCCTCTGCTTTTCACTTCTGTTCTCAGCTATTTATAAGATCTCAGATAACCACTTTGCCTTCTTGCATTTCTTTCTCTTCGGGATGGTTTTGACCACTGTCTCCTATACAGTGTTACAAACCTGAATTTTGTTCAGAATTCTAAAGGCACCCTGTCAAATCTAATACCTTGAAACTATTTGTCACTTCCACTGTATAATCATAAGGGGTTTGATTTAGGTCATTCCTGAATGGCCTAGTGTTTTCCCCCCTTTCTTCAATTTCAGCCTGAATTTTGCAGTAAGGAGCTCATGATCTGAGTCACAGTCAGCTCCAAGTCTTGTGTTTGCTGACTGGATAGAGCTTTCCCATCCTCGACTGCAAAGATAGAATCCTTCTGATATCAGTTATACTGACTTTCGATTAATAATTGAAAAATTGCCACAGGCTTGGCATCTTACAGTTTCCATTAGGTTAGATTCAGTGGGCTAGGCTGAGCCTCTGTAGTTTCCCAAGGCCAAAATCTGTTGGCAGGACTGGTTCCTTTCTGGAAGCTTTAGGAGAGATACTATTTCCTTGATTGTGCAGATTGTTGGCAGAATTTATAGAAGTTGTTTTAGGGCTGAGGTCTCTTTTCCTCCTGGCTGACTTTGGGGAGGAGAGTCATTCTCAGCATTTAGAGGCCTGTCACATTCTTTTTGTTATGGTCCCATTCATATCAGAAACAGCAATGGAGGGTTGAGTTCCTCTCAAGCTTTAAATCTCTCCTGCCTCTTCTGCTGATCTTTGATCTTCTCCCTTCCTCTTTGCTTGTGATTACATTTGAACCTCCCTGTATCATTTCAGTTCGGTTGCTCAGTTGTGTCCTATTCTCTGTGACCCCATGGACTGCAGTATGCCAAGCTTCCCTGTCCATCACCAAATCCCAGAGCTTACTCAAACGCATGTCCATCGAGTTGGTGATGCCATCCAGCCATCTCATCCCGTGTTGTCCCCTTCTCCTCCCTCCTTCAACCTTTCTCAGCATCAGGCGCTTTTCAAATGAGTCAGGTCTTCACATCAGGTGGCCAGCATATTGGAGTTTCAGCATCAGTCCTTCCAAAGAATATTCTGGATTGATTTCCTTTAGGATGGACTGGTTTGAACTCCTTGCCGTCCAAGAGACTCTCAAGAGTCTTCTCCAACACCACAGTTCTAAAGCATTGATTCTTCGGTGCTCAGCTTTCTTTATAGTCCAACTCTCACATGTATACGTGACTACTGGAAAAACCATAACCTTGACTTGACAGAACTTGGTCGGCAAAGTAATATCTCAGCTTTTGAATATGCTGTCTAGGTTGGTCATAGCTTTTCTTCCAAGAAGCAAGTGCCTTTTAATATCACGGCTGGAGTCACCATCTGCAAAGATTTTGGAGCCCCCAGAAATAAAGTCTGCCATTGTTTCTCCTTCTGTTTGCCGTGAAGTGATGGGACTGGATGCCGTGATCTTAGTTTTTTGAATGTTGAGTTTTAAGCCAACTTTTTCACTAGCCCATTTCACTTTCATCAGGAGACTCTTTAGTTCCTCTTTGCTTTCTGCCATAAGGGTGGTGTCATCTGCATATCTTAGGTTATTGATATTTCTCCCAGAAATCTTGATTCCAGCTTGTGCTTCATCCAGCCTGGTATTTTGCATGATGTACTCTACTTACAAGTTAAATAAACAGGGTGACAATATACAGCCTTGATGTACCCCTTTCCTAATTTGGAACCAGTCTGTTGTCCCATGTCCATTTCTAACTGTTGCTTCCTGACCTGATACAGATTTCTCAGGAGGCAGATAAGGTGGTCTGGAATTCCCATCTCTTTAAGAATTTCCCACTGTTTGTTGTGATCTACATAGTCAAAGACTTTGGTGTAGTCAGTAAAACAGGAGTAGAATTTTTTCTGGAACTCTCTCGCTTTTTGGATGATCCAATAGATGTTGGCAATTTGATCTCTGGTTCCTCTGCCTTTTGTAAATCCTGTGTAGTCTGTGTAGTCTACCTGTATGGTGATGGTGGTGGTTTAGTCCCTAAGTCATGTCTGACTCTTGCTCTGTGATAATCTCCTTGTTTAAAAGGTCCTGTCTAATTTCTCATGTAGTGAGATGTATAAAGAAGTAACTACAGGGAATGGAGATCATGGTGGCCAAAATCTTGGCCTAATACAGTCCTCCCTCTGGCCTCTGTGATCCGTGTCTATCTCTCATGTAAAAATGTGTTAACCCTGTCTAAAGATCCCCAAAGGCCTTATCCTTCTTAGAGTATCAATTCAGACGTCTAAGTATCATCAGCTGAGAAGTCTTAAATTTTGTGTCTAAGTTATTTAGTTCAAGTATGGGTGAAGCTTCTGTCTGTGGCCCTATGAAACTAATGAGGTAGTTATCCATCCCAAAAATGCAATGGTGGGACAGCATTAAGATGATACTTATTAGATTTTTTCAGGTAAAAGGGAGAAAATGTAAAGAAAAGTTAGTTACAAGTACCAAGTAATTTTTAAAAACCAGTTGGAGTGGGGGGACCCATGTATACCCATGACTGATTCATGTCAGTGTGTGGCAAAACCCACAATATTTTACAGTATTGTAAAGTAATTAGCCTCGAATTAAAATAAATTAATTACTTAAAAAAAAAAAAACAGTTGGGGAATTACCAGTAGATTTTAAGTCCTGGGAGTGAATAATCCTCTGGAGTTGGGACCTTTGCCCTCTGGGGTTGCATCTTTGCCTTCTTTGGGTATTGTTGTTGTTTGGTTTTTCATCTTTTATCTTTCCTTATATTTGGTAATTCTTGGTTGTCTATTCATACTCGTGGAAGAAGGACTAAGTTGGTAAGTGAGTTTCTCTGTTGCAGGTTTGTTTTATTAATAAATTCCTTCCTATACTATGGTAGGCTTCTTTTTTTACTCTAAGGCGTTAATTCTTAAAGGGGGAAAAATTGGTTATGGGGTTAAAAATAAGTGTCTCTTTTTCAGTATAAACCACAAATATACATATATCAGTAGTACACAAACAAATTCACAGTATATCTGTGGTACTACAATTTCATGGAAATGGTGACTAGGGTGAAGATGTTAAAAAAGCTTAGTGGGTAAATATTGGAAAGAAAGGTGGGAAAAGTGCTTTAAGGTATTTAGTTGAGGAGGAAGCAGACTGTTGGGTATCCATAATTGCCAAACTCATCATAGCTTATGTCGAGAGTGTCTCAGCTGCTGCTTTGCTTTTTTTTTCATGCTTCAACCCCCACCCTAGGAGCCCTCCACAGCCCTGCNGGGACCTTTGCCCTCTGGGGTTGCATCTTTGCCTTCTTTGGGTATTGTTGTTGTTTGGTTTTTCATCTTTTATCTTTCCTTATATTTGGTAATTCTTGGTTGTCTATTCATACTCGTGGAAGAAGGACTAAGTTGGTAAGTGAGTTTCTCTGTTGCAGGTTTGTTTTATTAATAAATTCCTTCCTATACTATGGTAGGCTTCTTTTTTTACTCTAAGGCGTTAATTCTTAAAGGGGGAAAAATTGGTTATGGGGTTAAAAATAAGTGTCTCTTTTTCAGTATAAACCACAAATATACATATATCAGTAGTACACAAACAAATTCACAGTATATCTGTGGTACTACAATTTCATGGAAATGGTGACTAGGGTGAAGATGTTAAAAAAGCTTAGTGGGTAAATATTGGAAAGAAAGGTGGGAAAAGTGCTTTAAGGTATTTAGTTGAGGAGGAAGCAGACTGTTGGGTATCCATAATTGCCAAACTCATCATAGCTTATGTCGAGAGTGTCTCAGCTGCTGCTTTGCTTTTTTTTTCATGCTTCAACCCCCACCCTAGGAGCCCTCCACAGCCCTGCACACTTTATTTGGAGTAATAGTCTTCTGATATTTTCATTGAAATGTAATACATACACACACACATAAATTTATAGATCTGTAACTGAGCAAAAGTTCTGTGAAATAGTGTATACTCTCTGTACTGTTCATTCATGTACTATTCATTCTTGACTGTTAAAAATTGCTAGCTGTAACCCATCCAGACTCTTCAGACCTGTAGTTTGAATAGGGTCTTCCCACATGGTGCAGTGAAAGAGTCTGCGTGCCAGTGCAGGAGATGCAGATGTGGGTTCAGTCCCTGGCTCAGGAAGATCCTCTCGAGTAGGAAATGGCAACCTGTTCTGGTATTCTTGTCTGGAGATTCCCATGGACAGAGGGGCCTGGCTGGCTACAGCCTGTGGGTTGCACAGCACTGGGCAGCTGGGCAGCACTGAGCACAGCAGCATAGTTTGAAGAGGACTTTAAGTGCCTGGGCTTAATTAATTGTAAGACTAAGAACCACTGCTCTCAGCTTTTTCTTTAAGCAGAAAGAGTTGACTAATTATTTGGAATGCAGTTCTCTTATTATTGGTATACTAATTTATATTCTGGATGACATCCCACCCTTACCTCCTGCTCTTTTTATTGGGATCTGACAGAAAATCCTCAACGAGCTTTTTGGCCAACTCAGTATTTTAAGCTTGGCGCCTCTTTTTGTCTTTGTTGAGAAGACCCAAATGCTTATTTTGGTTTCAGTTACCTTTGTTCACTTTTTCTTAATCTGAATTTTTTTTTTCCAGGTATTATCCAAAATTTCTGATCTGATTATAGAATGCTTTTTCTCCCATACGTTTATGATGTATTTTCTTAAAGGCACCTTAGTGTGTTCAGGCTGCCATCTTGAATTGAAGTTCTTTAGTTTATTTAACATTGGGCTTCCCTGTTGGCTCAGACAGTAAAGAATCTGCA
The DNA here is from genome assembly GCA_006410615.1 of Neotragus moschatus. NCBI lineage: Eukaryota > Metazoa > Chordata > Mammalia > Artiodactyla > Bovidae > Neotragus > Neotragus moschatus. The sequence continues at coordinate 331,226 of SJYA01000146.1, forward strand.
TCTAATTCAGGAGACTTGGGTTCAGTCCCTCAGTTGGTAAGATCCCCTGGAGAAGGAAATGGAAACCCACTCTAGTATTCTTGCTTGGAGAATTCCATGGACAGAGAAGCCTGCTGGGCTACAGTCCGTGTGGTTCCAAGAGTCAGACATAACTGTGTGACGTGTTTTCCAATTTTTATGCAAGTTTATGATGGTTAAATCTGCATGCATAGGCATGATTATTTTTAGGAATGTTTATGTTGACTGCCTGTGTGACATATCTACCTGTAAAATCTTTTTATTTCCCATTTCACCAGAGCTAAGTGGTTGGTGGGGTCATAATTAAAGAGTTAAGGTGTCTGTGGTGAAGCTGCCAGAGGTTTTTGTACCTTTGGGCAGTACACTTAAATAGTTCTGTACCTTTGGGCAAATAACTTCATTTCTCTCTACCTGTTTGCTTATTCTGAAGTAAGGGTACTAATATGTACTTCTTAGGGTTGTTGTGATCATTAGAATTTAGAGCATATTAAAAAAAAAAATTAGGACAGTGCTAGTGACATATTCAGCTGGTAAAGAATCTGCCTGCAATGCAGGAGACCTGGGTTCAATCCCTGGGTTGCAAAGATTCCCTGGAGAAGGGAAAGGCTACTCACTCCAGTATTCTGGTCTAGAGAATTCCATGGACTGTATAATCCATAGGGTCACACAGAGTTCAGTTCAGTTCAGTTCAGTTGCTCAGTCATGTCCGACCCTTTGCGACCCCATGAATCACAGCACACCAGGGCTTCCTGTCCATCACCAACTCCTGCAGTTCACTCAGACTCACGTCCGTCGAGTCAGTGATGCCATCCAGCCATCTCATTCCTCTGTTGTCCCGTTCTCCTCCTGCACCCAGTCCCTCCCAGCATCACTCTTTTCCAGTGAGTCAACTCTTCGCATGAGGTGGCCAAAGTATTAGACTTTCAACTTTAGCATCATTCTCTTCCAAAAAACACCGAGGACTGATCTTTTTTAGAATGGACCGGTTGGATCTCCTTGCAGTCCAAGGGACTCTGAAGACTCTTCTCCAACACCACAGTTCAAAAGCATCAATTCTTCAGCGCTCAGCTTTCTTCACAGTCCAACTCTCACATCCATACATGACCACAGGAAAAACCATAGCCTTGACTAGACAGACCTTTGTTGGCAAAGTAATGTCTCTGCTTTTGAATATGCTGTCTAGGATGGTCATAACTTTTCTTCCAAGGAGTAAGCGTCTTTTAATTTTATGGCTGCAGTCACCATCTGCAGTCGTCTTGGAGCCCCCCAAAATAAAGTCTGACACTGTTTCCTCATCTATTTCCCATGAAGTGATGGGACCGGATGCCATGATCTTCGTTTTCTGAATGTTGAGCTTTAAGTCAACTTTTTTACTCTCCTTAGGTAGGTTTATTCCTAGATACTTTATTCTTCTGGTTTCAGTGGTGAATGGGATTGATTCCTTAATTTCTCTTTATGATTTTTCATTGTTAGTGTATAGAAATGCAAGTGATTTCTGTGTAATGATTTTTTATCATGCAGTGTTCCTAAATTCACTGATTAGCTCTAATAATTTTCTGATAGTATCTTTAGGGCTCCATGTATCATTGTTGTCTGCAAACAGTGAGTGTTTTACTTCTTTTCTAATCTGGATTCCCTTTATTTCCTTTTCTTCTCTGATTGCCATAGGTAGGACTTCCAAACAATGATAGTGATGAGAGTGGGCACCTTTGTCTTGTTCCTGATCTTAGAGGTAATATTTTCAGTTTCTCCATTGAGAATAATGTTTACTCTGGGTTTATCGTATGGCCCTTATTTTGTTGAGGTAGATTCCGTCTATGCCCATTTTTTGAAGTTTTTATTTTTATCATAAATGGGTACTGAATTTTGTCAAAGGCTTTCTCTGCATCTATTGAGAATGTCATACGGTTTTTATCTTTTTGTTAATACAGTGTGTCACATTGATTGATTTGTGTATATTGAAGGATCCTTGCATCCATGGGATAAACCCTATTTGACCATGGCAAGCACCATAACTTAAACATTTTTTGATACCAACATTTTCTAACATTGCCTTGCATTTAGTAGATCAGATACCATTGGGGGCATTTGAATACCACCGGGGATATGGAATGGAGGGCTCCAGAAGAATATGGTTTTGTCTTTTTAAGTTTGTAGGATTTTTCCCCTGTGAAACTAAAGCATGTAGAAAACTATTCCAGAATGTCTCCTGAAGACTACACATTCATTCCTAAACCAGAGAACAGAAGTATGCATTCTGCAATGAGAAAAGTTTATTATGTTGCTTTTATTTTGAAAATTAGAATTACTGTTAGAAAGTTAGTTTTGCAAATTAATATTGTACAAGCTGATAAAAGAAACAATGAAAAAAAATATTCTGGAAATTTTGGCAGACAGGTATGTCAGTTAAGTGTTTGCAATTGTATTTTCTCTTGTATACTTAGTACAGGATGATTCAATGTAAGGAACTTAATCTCCTTGGTGTTCATTTTTACTTTTTAGCTATCTTAAAGGTTGATGGCATTTTTAATGCTATTTAAATTTAGAGTGGGCCAATCAACATATTTGTAGTTGGTTAGTTGTATAATTTAATATTTTTAAGATAATTTTAGAGGGCTATATATTTAAATTAAGTTTGTTTTTTTCTTAAAATGATAATGCATACATATTTGTAATGCTTTCTTTTTTTTAATTTTTATTTTTTAGTTTGTTTTGCTTTGTAATGCTTTCTTAAAATTTTTATTAAGTTAGATTAATAATAAAGATGAGCAAATGTCTTGACTCTGCCACAACCCACGTATTATATTCATGCAGTCTTTGAAGTTTTGTTATTTGTATCCACTCTGCTCTGGTCTTGATGTAATACTTTATGTAAGATTCTTTTCTCTTAGTTCCATTTTGTGTTTGTAATTTTACTCTTGTTTGTTAGATTTGTCATTTTGCATCTGACTTTGGATTCTGATTCCTTATCAAAACTCTAGTTTGGATCTGTTCAATTGATGCTTTTTTATTTTTCTACATTTTTCACATAGTACACCTGCCTGTTGAACTCTTGAAACTTAACTCAGGAGGCCTCAACCTTCTCTAGAGAGGAACCAGGGGTGAAGCTTACTGTACTCTGACTTCCTTTTGTAGTTTTGGTGCTGTATAGATTTATAGAAATGAGAAATCTCAGTCAAACTAAAAGGCAGTTTTTATGACAGCTATGTAACTGGTTAGAAATTATAGTGAGAAAAAGATCCCGTGAACAATAGCTTTAAAAACTTCCCTTGTGGTCCAGTGGCTAAGACTCCATACTGCCAGTGCAAGGGGTCTGGGTTTGATCCTTGAGTAGGGAACTAGATCCCATCTGCTGGCACTAAGAGTTCACCTACTACAATTTTTTTTTTATTTTTTTTAAGATCTCACATGGTACAACTAAAGCCACATAAATAAATATTTCAAACAAACGTATAAATGAACTATCAATTTACTTCTCACTTTAGTGAGCTTCCCTGGTTGCTCAGTGGTAAAGAATCCACTTGCCAATGCAGGCGGTGCAAGAGATGCAGTTTGATCCCTGGGTTGGGGAGATCTTCTGGAGAAGGGAATGACAATCCACTCTAGTGTTCTTGCCTAGAGAATTCCATGGGTAGACCATGGAGTTGCAAAGAGTTGGGGCACGATTTAGTGACTAACACTTTCGCTTACCACTTTATTAATGTTTTATATTTGCTAATAAGCCACCTTTCTGGGTGCCAGGTACTAGACATTCCCTTAGGAACAAGATGAGAAGACCTTTCTCCCTAGAAGATCATAAAATCTCCTACAGAGCTAGAAATGCAAATGAATTACTTAAATTGTGTGGTTAATTGCTGTGAACTTAAAACTGCCCTAGGAAACTCAGTCAGGGGCTCTGTATCAACTTAGAGGGGTGGGATGGGTAGGGAGATGGGGAGGAGGTTCACGAGGGAGGGGATATATGTATGGCTATGGCTGATTCATGTTGAGGTTTGACAGAAAACAAAATTCTGTAAAGCAATTATCCTTCAATTAAAAAATAAATTAAAAAAAGTGAAAAAGACTAACAGTGATAGAAGTAAGGTGCTGAAAGAAATTTGTGGCACTATTACTTACAAAATAATACATGATCACACACAGACACACATACATAGTATGCAGCAAAAGATGCTCTCAGTGGTACGTACAACGTGGTATGAAAGCTTATAAGTGTGCTTCTTAACTCTGCCTAGATTTCAAGAAGTTTAGAGCTTTCAAATTTGCTTCAGGAGGAGTAGGGTTTTATTGGGCATGAGGTAGTATTTGCACATGCGCAGAAGAGAATTGGGTTTGTCGAGAAATATCAAGTACTTTGGAATTAGGAGTAAAGTAATGGGAGAGGAGCAGTGAAAGTTGTGATTGTAGGAGAGTTTTAAGTTTCTTGCTGTTATCTCTTGGTTTTAGAGTTATAAGAACATAAAGTAATGGGAATATAAAAAGTAAAGGGAAAATGTGACTAGATGTGAAGAATATAAGAAGGAAGAATTTGGGAAATAGTTTGAGGATGTTTATCACCGAACTGCATTTTTGAAGGGCAACGTGTAAAGTTTTGACACAGTTTGGTCAAAAGAGAAAAATATTCGAAGCTCTCTGCATATGACAGGTGTCTTATTTTGGCTTGTCATTTTCCCTTAGTGCCAGGACATTTTTCTTTGTGGTAGAGTTGTATGTGTGTGTATAAGAACGTTTCCATCTTATCCCTTAACTCCCTTGCTTGTCTTCCCACCTTCATCTGCCCAACATCTTAATGTCACTGCTAAATAAGTCAGTTACTGAGAATACTACTGTCAACTATTTTTATGTTTGCTTTTAAAGAAAATACTGTTGCTTTTGGTTTGTTAATTACTATCTGAGAATTCTCATGTTCAGTTTTGCAACTACTACTTTTAAAAATGTATTTATATAATATACATGCATGGACACATACTTTAATTAAACAAATTTTTACTAGGTTTCAGGCATTAGGAGTATGCTTTCATGTGTGCTAATTTGCTTCAGTCATATCTGACTTTGTGCGACCCTGTGGTCTGTAGCCCCTCCAGGCTCCTCTCTGTGCATGGGATTCGCCAGGCAAGAATACTGGATTTGGTTGCCATGCCCTCTTCCAGGGAACCTTCCCAACCCAGGGATCCAACCTGCGTCTCCTGCATTGACAGGCGTGTTCTTTACTGCCAGTGCCACCTGGGAAGCCCCATTAAGAGTGTAGCAGTGAGTAAAAAGAACAGATACTTGGGCCTCCAGAGCTTTATGTTTTTATATACTTCTTTCTGTAGCTTGGTCTTAATATTTTTTAAAGTTACAGGCATTCTTCCAGTTATTTCTCTCAGCAACCATATGAAGCTTTTTTTTTTAGTTTTATTATTCCTGTTTGAGAGGTGAGAATACTGAAGCATAGTGAGTTACAGAGTTAGAAAGCTTAAGGCCCAGATGATCTGGATCCAGGCCCCAAATTCTTGAAGCCCTTTGCTATAATTCCCTTTGCTATAATTTTAAGGCTTTGTTACCTGGAGATGGTAAAAGAAGGAGATACTTTTTTTTAGAATATTTGAAGAGAAAAAGAGGACTAATGAACAAGTCAGCTTGCTGTTACCAATGAACTGTCCCAGTGAGCACGTAATTCAATTTTGGTGTAAGTTGTCTTGTCTTTTTAATATTTGAGATTTTGAGGATTAATGTATTCTAAAGTTTATTACTTCTCCATTTCCTGTGTCATAATAGTGCCTTTTTTCTATTTGCATCATCTTGTAGTAGGAATTGCTGTGTTACTTGGAGGTTTGAATTCTATTTTTGCATTCTTTTTATTCACTAAAAGAACTAGAAAAATTTTCTCGTTTGTAGGCTACTTTTACTTAGAAAAGAGATTGGTACTTTGTTTTCTTGATTGAAATCTACTTAAATTCTTTATAGTATGATGTATACATTTATGTATTGGACTTTTTTTTTTTCTCTTAATAGCTTTAATTTGCTATCATGAACATAGGTAACAATCATAACTCTAGTTAAAAGAGTAAATGAGTGTAACACTTCTATGTTGGTACAGAGTAGTACTTCAGATCCCACCTGCAACATGCAGGATCTTCGTTGCGAAAAACACATGGGCTCCCTAGTTGTATGAGGGCTCAGTTGCCCTACAGCATGTGGGATCCTAGTTTGCTAACCAGGGATTGAATCCTTGTCCCCTGCATTGCAGGGTGGATTCTTAAACTCTGGATCACTGGAGAAGTCCACAGTTTCAGAAACCCCATTTTAATCATTGTTTTGCTTTGCAAATCATGTGCCACCCACTACCATCTACCCACATGTGTATGTATATACACATTCACTGCTAAGAGATTCTCTAAGACAGCTCAGATAAAATTTTAGTTATGATAAAATAGGGGCCTGAATTAATTAGATTGTAAGTCTGCCTGGAGAGTGAATTCCTCTGATTAAAGACTAGAACTTTGTACTCCACAGGTGATACTGCCTGTAATTGGAAATAAGCTGCGTGATAGATATTGCTTTTTAACCCTTGTTCTTGAGTCAGTTAATGAGAATTAATAAAACTGGGTGTTATTTAGGCAAGATAACAGACTGGTCATTATATTCTGAATTTTATTTTTCTTCCTGTCATCATCTTTGGCACAGTGCATGGCAAACAGATAGGGGCACTGTGTATTTAAGTAGATGGGCATTATGCCTCGGTATCTGTGTGTGTACACATGTGCTTAAATCCATGTGAGATCAGAAAATTGACCAAGGATATAAATTAACTCTGTGGAAAACTTTAATCGGCTAATAAGTTACTTACTATTTCTAAAAAAAGACTTTTATTTTTAACAGCAATTTTAGGATCACAGCAAAATTGAATGGAATATACAGAGACTATTTGGTATATTCCTGTCCCCATGTACATACAGTCTCTTCCACTATCAGCATCTTGTACCGTAGCAGTACATACGTGAGTTTAATTGATGAACCTACACTGACATGTCCTTATCACCCAGAGTCCATAGTGGAACATTAGTGTTCACTTTTGGTGTTGTATAAACTATGGCTTTTTATAACTGTATCATTACATGTGTCCATCATTATAGTATCATACAAAAAGTTTTACTGTTGTAAAAACCTTCTGTGCTCCACCCATTATCTCTTCTGCCCTGTAATCCCTGGCAACCACGGATATTTTTAACGTCTCATAGTTTTGCCTTGTCAAGAATGCACTGTAGTTGAAATCATGGAATATGTGGCAGTTTCAGATTGACTTCTTTCAGCTACTAATATGCATATGACTTTCCTGTGTCTTTTCATGACTTGGTGACTTGTTCCTTTCAGTACTGAGTAATATGCCATTGTCTGCATGTACCACAGTTTATTTATCCATTCACCTCCTGAGAACATCATGGTTCCTTCCATGTTTTCACAATTTTGAATAAAATTACTAAACATCTTTATGTAGGTTTATGTGTGGAGATGAGTTTTTACTTCCTTTGGATATATACTTTGAAGCATGATTGCTGGAACATATGGTAAGAATATATGGAGTTTGTAAGAAACTGCCAGACTGTCATCGAAAGTTGCTATACCATTTTGCTTTCCTGCCAGCAGTGAATTTCTGTTGTTCCATTTACTTGTCAGCATTTGGTTTTGTCAGTCTTCTGGCTTTTCACCATTCTGAGTGTAGAAGTATCTTACTGTTTTTTTAATTTGCAGTTCTTTAATGACATAGGATGTTAAGTATCTTTTCATATGCTTATATGCCAGCTGTGTAGTTTCCTTTGTGAGGTGTTGGAATCTTATACCCATATTTTAAGCAGGTTATTTGTTTTCTTATTGAGTTTTAACACTTCTTTGTATATTTTGGATACTTAAGATATTAGAAAGATTAAAAACCTATTGAAAATATTAAACAAAAATGTCTAGAGAGATATTATTTCCCTGTCTGTGTCTTGTCTTTTCATTTTCTTGACAATCCTTTGCTGAGCAGAAGTTTTTAATTCTAGTAAGTCCAGTTTAACAATCATTTTTCCCTCCTAGTTGGTGCTTTTGGTGTTGTATCTAAAAAATAATCACCATATGACTTAGAAGTCATCACCATACCCAAGTCATCTGGATTTTCCCATATGTTATTTTAATAGTTTTACTTTTGAGTTTATATTTAGTTCTTTGATCCATGTTGAGTTAATTTTTTGAAGGGTATAAGATCTGTGTTTAAATTCTTCTTTTTCTTCCTACATGGATATCCAATTTTAGCATCATATGTTGAAAAGATGATGTTTTCTCCATTATATCACTTTTGTTCAGTTGTCAAAGATCAATTGACCGTGGGTTGACTTCTGGGCTCTGTGTGTTATTTTATTAATCTAGTTGTTTATTTTTGCTACTATCACAGTCTTGATTACTGTAGACATATTAAAGCAAATCTTAAATTCAGATATTATCAGTCTTCTAGTTTTGTTCTTTTTGAATATTGTTTTGGCTATTCTAGATCTTTTGCCCACCAAATCAACTTTAGCACCAGTTTTTGATATGTAGAAATTAACTTGTTATGCAGTCAATAGGGATTGTGTTGAATCTACGGACCAAGATGAGACTGACATCTTGACAATTTTGAGTCTTCCTATTTGAACCAGGAATAGCTATCTGCTTATTTAGTTCTTGGACTTCTCAGGTGGCGCAGTGGTAAAGAATCCACTTGCCAGTGCAGGAGATTCAAAGGACACAGGTTCTATCCCTGGGTTGGCAAGATCCCCCTGGAGTAGGTAGTGGTAACCTGCTCCAATATTCTTTGTCTGAAAGATTTCATGGACAGAGGAGCCTGGCGGATATGGAATCAGAAAGAATCAAGATGCAACTGAGCACATATTTAGTTCTTAGATTTTTCATTGGAATTTTGGAGTTTTCCTTGTCTAGATCTAGTCCATATTGTTTTGGATTTATATTCAAATATTTCTCTTTTTTTTCTGGTGCTGATGTAAATGATTAGATGGATAGACAACATCACTGAATCAATATTGACATGAATTTGAGCAAACTCTGGTAGATAGTGGAGGACAGAGGAGTCTGGTGTGCTGCAGTCCTTTGCAAAGAGTCAGACATGACATAGCGACTGAACAATGTAAATGGTGTATTAATTTCAAATTTCATTTGTTCATTTTATGTATGAAAAATGGCTTTTCAGTTTTTTCAGGTTTTCTATATAGACAGTCATGTGATCTGCATACAAAGAAAGTTTGATTTCTTCGTCCCCAGTCTGTATACCCTTTATTTCCTTTTTTTATTTCTTTAGCTTGAATTTCTAGTACAGTGTTCAAAAGGAGTGGTAAAAGGTATCTTTGCTTTGTTCTTAAGAGGGCTAGTTCTTCCCATTATGTATGTGTTAGGTGTAAGTTCAGGAAGTTCCCATTTATTTTAGTTTAGTGAAAGTTCTTTTAAAAATTATGAATGTGTGTTGGATTTTATAAAATGTTTTTCCTGAATTTATTGATGATGATTGTGTGGCTTTACTTCTTTGCCTCTTGTTGTGATAGGTTCCATTATTTGATTTTCAAATTTCAACTAGACATGTGTACCTGGGATAAAGGACTTTATTGGTGACTCAGATGGTAAAGAATCCGCCTGCAATGCAGGAGACCAGGGTTCTATTCCTAGGTCGGGAAGATTCCTTGGAGAAGAAAATGGCAACCAAATCCAGTATTCTTGCCTGGAGAATCCCATGGACAGAGGAGCCTAGAAGGCTACAGTTTATGGTGTTCATTTCCAAGACAAACCATTCAGTGTCACAGTAATCCAAGTCTATGCCCCAGTCACTGATGCTGAAGAAGCTGAAGTTGAACGATGCTATGATGACCTAAAAGACCTTCTAGAACTAACACCCCTCCCCTCCCCCCCCAAATGTCATTTTCATTATAGGGGAAGTCAAAAGATACCTGGAGTAATAGGCAAGTTTGGCTTTGGAGTACAAAATAAAGTAGGGCAAAGGCTAACAGAGTTTTGCCATGAGAATGAACTGGTCATAGAAACACCCTTTGCCACCAACACAAGAGATGACTCTACACATGTACATCAGCAGGTGGTCAGTACCAAAATCAGATTGATTATATTCTTTGCAGCCAAAGATGGAGAAATTCTATACAGTCCGCAAAAGCAAGACTGGGAGCTGAATGTGGTGCAGATCATGAACACCTTATTGAAAAATTCAGACTTAAATTGAAGAAAGTAGGGAAAACCACTAGACCATTCACGTATGACCTAAGTCAAATCCCTTACAATTATATAGTGGAAGTGACAAAGAGATTCACAGGATTAGCTCTGATAGAGTTCCTGAAGAACTATGAACACGGTTTTGTGACATTGTTCAGGAGGCAGTAATCAAAACCATTCCCTAGAAAAAAACATGCAAACAGGCAAAATGCCTGATTGCCCGAGAAGTCCTTACAAATACTGAGAAAAGAGAAGCTAAAGGCAAAGGAGAAAAGGAAAGATATACCCATCTGAATGCAGAGTTACAGACTGCAAGGAGAGATAAGAAAGCCTTCCTTATTGATCAGTGCAGAGAAATAGAGGAAAAGACTAGAGATCTTGTAAAGAAAATTATAGAGATAACGAGCATTTCATGCAAATATGGGCATAATAAAGGACAGAAATGGTATGGACCTAGCAGAAGCAGAAGATATTTAAAAAATAAGGTGACAAGAGTAGAAGAACCATACAAAAAAGATCTTCATGACCCAGATAACCACAATGATGCGATCACTCACCCTGAGCCAAACATCCTGGAGTCTGAAGTCAAGTGGGCCTTAGGAAGCATTACTGCAAACAAAGGTAGTGGTGTTGATGGAATTCCAGATGAGCTATTTCAGATTCTAAAAGATGATGCTGTGAAAGTGCTGCACTCAGTATGCCAGCAAATTTGGAAAACTCAGCAGTGGCCACAGAAGTGGAAAACATCAGTTTTTATTCTAATCCAAGAAAGGGGCAGTGTCAAAGAATGTTCAAACTACTGCACAGTTGGACTCTTTTCACATGATAGCATAGCTCAAAATTCTCCAACTGAGGCTTCAACAGTATGTGAACTGAGAACTTGCAGATGTTCAAGCTGGATTTAGAAAAGGCAGAGGAACCAGAGATCAAATTGCCAACATCTGTTGGATCATTGAAAAAACAAGAGAATTCCAGAGAAACATCTGAAACATCTGCTTTAGTGACTATACCAAAGCCTTAGACTTTGTGGATCACAACAAACTATGGAAAATACTTAAAGAGATGGGAATACCAGATCACTTTGCCTGCCTCCTCAGAAACCTGTGTGTAGGTCAAGAAGCAATAGTTAGTACCAGACATGGAACAACAGACTGGTTCCAAATTAGGAAGGGAGTTATGTCAAGGCTGTATGTTGTCACCCTACTTAACTTAATTTACATGCAAACTACATCATGTGAAATGCTGGATTGGATGAAGCACAGATTAGAATCAAGATTGCCAATATAGATATCAGTCACTTCACATATGCAGATGACACCACCCTTATGGCAGAAAGTGAAGAACTAAAAGCCTCTTGATGAAAGTGAAAGAGGAGAGTGAAAAAGTTTGCTTAAAGCTCAACATTCAGAAAACGAAGATCATGGCATCCAGTCCCATCACTTTATGGCAAATAGATAGGGAAACCATCTAAATGGTGGCTGCAGCCATGAAATTAAAAGACACTTGTTCCTTGGAAGAAAAGCTATGGCCAACTTAGACAGCATATTAAAAAGCAGAAACATTACTTCGCCAGCAAAGGTCCTTCTAGTCAGACTACTGGTTTTTCCAATAGTCATGTGTAGCTGTGAGAGTTGGACCATAAAGAAAGCCGAGCGCCAAATAATTGACCTATGGTGTTGGAGAAGACTCTTGAGAGTCCCTTGGACTGCACAGACGTCAAACCAGTCCATCCTAAAGGAAATCAGTCCTGAATTTTCATTGGAAGGACTGATGCTGAAGCTAAAGCTTCAATATTTGCCACCTGATCTGAAGAACTGACTCATTGGAAAAGACCTTGATACTAGGAAAGATTGAAGGCAGGAAGAGAAGGGCTGACAGAGGGTGAGATTGTTGGACGGCATTACTGAGTCAATGGGCATAAGTTTGAGGAAACTCTGAGAGTTGGTGATGGACAGGGAAGCCTGGGTGCTATAGTTCATGGGGTTGCTCATGACTGAGCAACTGAACTGAACTGTACCTGGGGTAAATTCGCTTGTGGTACATAATTTTTAAAATACATTAAAAATTTTTGATTTGTTATTATTTTGTTAAGGGTTTTATATTTGTGTTGATGAGAGATAGTGGTCTGTAATTTTCTTTCAGTGTGTTTGTCTAATTTTGATGTTAGGGTAATACTGTCCCATAAAATGAGGTAGGAAGTATCTCTTCTCCTTTCATCTTCTGGAAGATATGGTTATCTTATGGAAGAGAATTGGTTATAGCTTCTTCCTTATATGTTTGTTAGAATTTACCAGTGAACCTATCTGGGTTTGGTTCTTTATGTCATGGCAGGTTTTAAAATATTGATGCAGTTTCTTTTATAGATATAGGCCAGTTTATATTGCCTGTTTCTTGTGAGTTTTGGCATATTTTATCTTTCAAATATTGGGCCCATTTCATCTCGGTTTCACATCTTGTGAGTATACGCATAGTATCCTGTTATTACCCTTCTTGTGTTGTTGTTTTCTGTAATGTTACTCCATTTTTTATTTCTGATCTTGTGTCGTTTTTTCTTAGCCTAGGTGGATGTTTATTAATTTTTATAGATCTTTTCAAAGAACCAGTATTTGGTTTTAGTCACTTCCATCATTGTTCACTTACTATTTTACAACTTCTTTGCCTTTTGCTCTAGTTTTTATTATTTCTTTTCTAATGCTTAGTTTTTATTTACTTGCGCCC
>SJYA01000146.1:345996-476182 GCA_006410615.1 Neotragus moschatus
CCCGCCTGCTGCCGCTGCTCCCAACAGTTTCTTAGATTGGAAGCTTAGATGATTGATTTTAGATTTTCTTCTTTTCTGCTACATGCACACAATGCTATAAATTCTCTCCAAGCTGCTTTGGCTGCATCCTAAAAATTTTGATGAGTTGTATTTTCATATTCATTCAGTTGAAAGGTTTTTAAATTTCTGTTGAGATTTCTCCTTTGACTTGTGCTATTTAGAAGCATGTTGTTTAATTTCCAGATGTTTTGTGATTTTTCCAACTATCTGTTAATGATTTCTAATTTAATTCCATTGTAGCCTCAGAGCATGCATTGTATGATTTCTACTTTTTCAAATTTGTTACTGAATTTTTTATGGTCCAGAATGTTATCTGTTCTGATGAATATTCCATGTGAGCTTGAGAGAAATGTGAATTCTGCTGTTGTTGAATGAAACAGTTTATAGATGTCAATTAAATACAGTTGATTGATTGTGTATAGAGTTCACTTGTGTCTTTATTGATTTTCTGCCTGCTTTTTACTATTTTTGTTACCATTGTTTATCCCTCAGAAGTTTGACAAAATGAGAGGAACAAGTCTTTTACATTGTGTTTTGAGTGTGAGAACTGATGGGAGAAGTGAAACAGTTAGGAGCCCTGAGAAGAAGTAGTCAGCTCAGCTTAGAAGATAACCTTGGGAATGATGACAAATGCACCTTTAGAGTGATATATATATATATATATATATATATATATATATATGCGCTTTTTCAGATGTAATATCTTTCCAGATGGCTCAATGGTAAAAACTGCCTGCCAGTGCAGGAGATTTACATTTGATCCCTAGGTCAGGAAGATCTTTGGAGGAGAGCAAGGCAACTCATTCCAGTATTTTTGCCTGGAAAAAAAATCCCATGCACAGATGAGCCTCATGGGCTATAATTCGGTCGCAAAAAATTAGACATGGCTGAGCATGCATGCATGCATCTTTAAAACCAACATAATTCAGAAAGAATGGGGAATTTTCTTTATTGAAAGTGAAATTTAGCACAGTGTCTAGCATGTAGGTAGATGCTTTAATGAGTGTTGGATGTTATCAGTAAAGAGGAAAAACAATAGCAAGTTAGTTATAGAGTGATACCAATTTATGAGTAACTAGCTATAAAAACGAAACAGAGGACTATATGACCAATGATAAATTTATAAGATTGCTGAAATGGTAAGGGAAACGTTTAGAATGGCTTATGAAAAATGTAGTAAGTACAAACAAGAGTGGTTTTTTTTTTCTTTTTTTGATTGCTTCAGTTCAGTTCAGTTTGTCAGTCATGTCTGACTCTTTGTGACCCCATGAATTGCAGCACACCAGGCCTCCCCGTCCATCACCAAATCCCAGAGTTCACTCAGACTCACGTCCATGAAGTCGGTGATGCCATCTAACCATCTTATCTTTTGTCATCCCCTTCTCCCCCTGCCCCCAGTCCCTCCCAGCATCAGAGTCATTTCTAATGAGTCAACTCTTCGCATGAGGTGGCCAAAATACTGGCGTTTCAGCTTTAGCATCATTCCTTCCAAAGAAATCCCAGGGCTGATCTTCAGAACGGACTGGTTGGATCTCCTTGCAGTCCAAAGGACTCTCAAGCTTCTTCTCCAACACCACAGTTCAAAAGTTTCAGTTCTTTGGCCCTCAGCCTTCTTCACAGTCCAGCTCTCACATCCATACATGACTGCTGGAAAAACTATAGCCTTGACTAGATGGACCTTAGTCAGCCAAGTAATGTCTCTGCTTTTGAATATGCTATCTAGGTTGGTCATAACTTTTCTTCCAAGGAGTAAGCGTCTTTTGATTTCATGGCTGCAGTTACCATCTGCAGTGATTTTGGAGCCCAGAAAAATAAAGTCTGCACTGTTTCCACTGTTTCCCCATCTATTTCCCATGAAGTGATGGGACCGGATGCTATGAACTTCGTTTTCTGCATGTTGAGCTTTTAGCCAACTTTTTCACTATCCACTTTCACTTTCATCAAGAGGCTTGCTTAACTGATTTTAATAACATGACATAAAGCCCCTACACTTGATATAATTATTATGCAAAATACATAGGTGAATACTGTCTTCTTTTAAAAATATAAATAAGCAAGACGTGAAAATAGGCAAGTTTCCATTAAATAAAGGAAAATTGTCTTAAAGTTTTGCTTTCCATTTCATTTGAAGAAGGAAAATTATCATTTTAAACATTATTCAAGTTTATTAAACAAATTTTAAAAATTATATAAAATGTTTAACTTTCATCAGCTTCAAGGTTTATGTTATTCCCAGATTTTGCATGTAACTGACAGAAGATGAGATGGTTGGATGGCATCACTGACTCAATGGACATGGATGTAGATACACTCTGGGAGTTGGTGATGGACAGGGAGACCTGGCCTGTAGTGGTTCATGGGGTCGCAAAGAGTCAGACATGACTGAGCAATTGAAGTGAACTTTCAGATCTGCTAACACCCACTGAATCGATTCCACTCTGGTTTCTAAGGTGTCAGTTTTTTCTTGCAAATTTTTCTTTGCTTTTTCTAACATTTCTTGTGTTTCTTCTTGAGAATGACTAATGAAAACATCGCCAATCTGATAAGGTATCATTAAGCAGTTGTCATCTGCAAGCATGATTGTCCTCACAGGCATCTTCTAAATTATGTAGTTGTTTCTTTTTTACTTCTGTTTCTTCCTTCAGCTCTGTGATTCCACTTGTATTCCATGCAATTTTTTTTATCTTTTGTTGATCTTCAAAAGTGACATTGACATCTTCTGCAGCCACCTTCTTCATGGTGGGTGCTATCTTGGCAAACATGAGTTTTAAATCTATGATTAGAACAGAAATAAGATTAAAGGATGGTAAAATGTTAAGTGAAAGATTGGTATGCATTATTTTTATATACCTTCTCCACCAAGGGAAATTTTTTAGAGCTGTAGAGAGCCAAATGTATAGGTTTCTAAGACAGTTGGTTGTGTTTAATAAAATGACAATTAAAAATGGGGAATAGAGAATAAGAGTGCACTGGATTATTTTACTTAAGTAAAGTACTCATAAAATGAGATTGTCAAAATTTTGCAGATGTAAACCATCACTAGACTTCTTGTTTCTTAATCCCAAAACCTGGTGTTCATATGTGCTAAGTGGCTTCAGTTGTGTCTGACTCTTTGCAGCTCAATGGACCATAGCCCATCAGGCTGCTCTGTCCAGGCAAGAATACTGGAGTGGGTTGCCTTGCGCTCCTCCAGGAAATTTTCCTGACTCAAGGATTGAACTCATATCTCTGATGTCTCCCACATTGACATGCGGGTTCTTTAGTACTAGTGCCACCTGGGAAGCCCCTAAGGAAAAAAAAAAACAAAAAACCTAGCAGTGGCCTTTATTTTCTGAACAAGAATATTAAATGCAGAAAAGTAAGCTGAGTATTCTGCATTTTAAAGTTGTATTGGTATAAAACTAAAACTATAGTAGGTTTATGCTTAGCTGCTCAGTTGTGTCCGACTCTTGCAACCCCATGGACTGTAGCCCTCCAGGCTCCTCTGTCCATGGGATTTCCCAGACAAGAATACTGAAAGGGTTGCCATTTTATTCTCCAGGGGATCTTCCCCACCCAGGGATCAAATGCAAGTCTCCTACATTGCATGTGGATTCTTTAAGAGCTGAACTACCAGGGAAGCCCCATACTGTGTTTATGTAAGTTTAATGTATATTTAACCCAAGGAATGGATTAAATATACTTATGACACATAAGTATTAACAAATGGTGTAGAATTTCCACAGTGCTTTTTCCAAGTAAAAAATGTAAATTGAATATAAACATGTAAAGCATTCCATATTTGTATTTCTTATTAAACTTGTGTAAGTTTGTATACTTACAGGAATCAGGTATTTTGTTTCTTCTCACTTTTTCTCTTTCAAAATATTGTAGTTACTCATTTTAGTTCCTTTCTGTTTTGAGAATTATCTCAGTTATTTGAGATATTATTTGAGAATTAAATGAGTTTCTGCACAAGATCCTTGTTGGATTTAAAATTTAAGTTGTAATTTGGATATGTTGTTCAATCCCCAGATTCTATTATGCTGTCACTTTCTAGTCAATCCTCTTTTACCCAAATTTCTAACAACCACTGGTCTGTTCTGTGCTCTGTGGTTTTCTCACAATGTCTTGTAAGTGGAATTCTACAGTAAGTACATAGTCTGTGTACTTGAGACTCATTTCATTGTTGAATAGTATTCCATCTTGTGAATGTGCTAATCATATATTTACAATCTTTTAATTAAGGATAGTTTTGGAGATGTTTGGACTTCCCTTGTGACTCAGACAGTAAAGCATCTACCTACAATGTGGGAGACCCAGGTTTAATCCCTGGTTTGGGAAGATCTCCTGGAGAAGGAAATGGTAACCCATATTCTTGCCTGGAAAATTTCAAGGACCGAGAAGCCTGGTAGGCTACAGGCCACGGGATTGCAAAGAGTGGGACATGACTGAGCAACTTCACTTTCACATTCACTTTGAGGATGTTTACAGTTTCTGACAGTTATGAATAAATTACTACAAGCATTTGATTATTAATGCACTTTTTTGGTAAGAACATAAGCTTTCTTTGCACTTTGCCACCTAGGAGTGCCCGTGCTTTCAGTTCAGTTCAGTTCAGTCACTCAGTTGTGTCCGACTCTTTGCAACCCCATGAACCGCAGCACGCCAGGCCTCCTTGTCCGTGAGAAACTCCCGTAGTTTACGTAAACTCATGTTCATGAGTCGATGATGCCATCCAACTATCTCATCCTCTGTCATCCCCTTCTCCTCCTGCCCCCAACCCCTCCCAGCATTAGAGTCTTTTCAAGTGAGTCAGCTCTTCGAATCAGGTGGCCAAAGAATTGGAATTTCAGCTTCAACATCAGTCCTTCCAATGAATACCCAGCACTGATCTCCTTTAGAATGGACTTGTTGGATCTCCTTGCAGTTCAAGGGACTCTCAAGAGTCTTCTCCAACACCACAGTTAAAAAGTATCAATTCTTTGGTGCTCCGCTTTCTTTATAGTTAAACTCTCACATCCATACATGACTAAGGCCTTGACTAGACAGAGCTTTGTTGACAAAGTAATAGATCTGCTTTTTAATAGGCTGTCTAGGTTGGTCATAACTTTCTTTCCAAAGAAGTAAGTGTCTTTTAATTTCATGGCTGCAGTCATCACCTGCAGTGATTTTGGAGCCCCCCAAAATAAAGTCAGCTACTGTTTCCCCGTCTATTTCCCATGAAGTGATGGGACCAGATGCCATGATCTTCGTTTTCTGAATGTTGAGCTTTAAGTCAACTTTTTCACTCTCCTCTTTCACTTTCATCAAGAGGCTCTTTAGTTCTTCATTTTCTGCATATCTGCTCGTGTCATGTGCATATCTGAGGTTATTGACATTTCTCCTGGCAGTCTTGATTCCAGCTTGTGCTTCATCCAGCCCAGGCTTTCTCATGATGTACTCTGCATATAAGTTAAGTAAGCAGGGTGACAATATACAGCTTTGATATACTCCTTTTCCTGTTTGGAAATAGTCTGTTGTTCCATGTCCAATTCTCACTGTTGCTTCCTGACCTGCATACAGGTTTCTTAGGAGGGAGGTCTGGTGGTCTGGTATTCCTATCTGTTTCAGAATTTTCCAGAATTAATTGTGATCCACACAATCAAAGGCTTTGACATAGTCAGTAAAGCAGAAATAGATGTTTTTCTGGAACTCTCTTTTTCAGTGATTCAGCAGATGTTGGCAATTTGATTTCTGGTTCCTCTGCCTTTTCTATAACCAGCTTGAACATCTGGAATTTCACAGTTCACGTATTGCTGAAGCCTGGCTTTGAGAATTTTGAGCGGCAATTTACTAGCATGTGAGATGAGTGGAATTGTGTGGTAGTTTGAGCATTCTTTGGCATTGCCTTTCTTTCGGATTGGAATGAAAGATGACCTTTTCCAGTCCTGTGGCCACTCCTGAGTTTTCCAAATTTGCGGACATATTGAGTACAGCATCATCTTTCATAATTTGAAATAGCTCAACTAGAATTCCATCACCTCCACTAGCTTTGTTCATGGTGATGCTTCCTAACGCCCGCTGAACTTCATTCACATTCCGGGATGTCTCCCTCTTGTGAGTGATCACACCATCGTATTATCTGGGTCATGAAGATCTTTTTTGTACAGTTCTTCTGGGTATTCTTGCCACCTCGTCATAACATCTTCTGCTTCTGTTAGCTCTGTACCCTTTCTGTCCTTTGTTGAGCCCATCTTTGCATGAAATGTTCCCTTTGTGTCTCTAGTTTTCTGTAATGATCTCTAGTTTTTCACATTTCTATTTCTTTGTGTTGATTGCTGGGGAGTGCTTTCTTATCTCTCCTTGCTATCATTGGAACTCTGCATTCAAATAGGTGTATTTTTCCTTTTCTCCTTTGCTTTTCTCTTTTCTTCTTTTCATAGCTATTTGTAAGGCCTCCTGAGACAGCCATTTTGCTTTTTTTCATTTCTTTTTCTAGGGGATGGTCTTGATTTTGGTCTCCTGTACAATATCACAAACCTCTGTCCATAGTTCATCAGACACTCTATCACATCGAGTCCCTTAAGTCTATTTCTCACTTCCTGTGTATAATCATAATGGATTTGATTTGAGTCATACCTGAATGGTCTAGTGGTTTTGCCCACTTTCTTCAATTTAGGTCTGAATTTGGCAGTAAGGAGTTCATGATCTGAGCCACAGTCCGCTCCCAGTCTTGTTTTTGCTGACTGTATAGAGCTTCTCCTTCTTTGGCTGCAACAAATATAATCAGTCTGATTTTGTCATTGAACATCTGGTGATGTCCTCGTATAGTCTTCTGTTGTGTTGTTGGAAGAGGGTGTTTTCTATGCCCAGTGCGTTCCCTTGGCAGAACTTTATTAGCCTTCCTCCTGCTTCATTCAGTACTCCAAGGCCAAATTTGCCTGTTACTCCAGGTGTTTCTTGACTTCCTACTTTGCTTGCCAGTCCCGTATAATGAAAAGCACATCTTTTCTGGGTGTTAGTTCCAAAAGTCTTGTAGGTCTTTATAGCGCTGTTCAGCTTTAGCTACTTAGTTATATATTAAAAAGTTAGTGTCTGTTTACTGAACTGTTTTTCAAAGGGATTCTGCTATTTTTCCATTCCTTCTAGCTATGTATGAGTTTTCCAGTTGTTCTGACTCCTTACCAACACCTGAAATGGTCTTTTTAATTTCAGTCATGCTAGTATGTATGTAGTAGTATCTCATGTCAGTTCTAGTTTCCATTTCCCTAATGGGAAGATCACCTGGAGACGGAAATAGCAGCCCACTCCAGTATTCTTGCCTGGGAAATCCCATGAACAGAGGAGCCTGGTGGGCTGTAAGCCATGGGATCACAAAAGAATTATATACAACTTAATAGACTAAAACAACGAAAGAATGGAAAAGAGCATCCACTGGAAATGTATGTCACCCTTTTATGTTCTTTGTTGAAGTGTCTGTTCAAATCCTTCACCTGTGGGGAAAAAAGATCTGTTTTCTGGCTTATATTTGAGGTTTGAAAGTTTTCTTCCTATAAGTTCGTTTTCAATTACATGACTTGAAAGTATTTTCTCTTAGTGTGTGACTTTTTAAAATTTCTCAAGTGTCTTTTTCAGAGAAAGAAGATTAAGTCTAGTTAGTCTCTTTTTTGTTTCTTTTTATGAATGATACCTTTGGTGTCAACATGTTAAGAACTCATTACCTAACCGGAGATGACAAAGATTTTCTCATATTTGTTATATTCCATTTTGTGATTACAACCATCCTCAAAACTGGAAAATATTATTGCATTGTGGTTTTGATGTGCATTTCTCTAACAAGTTGAGCCTGAACTCTTGATGTGCTTATTGGCCAATAATATATCTTCTTTGGAGAATTGTCTGTTAGAGTCCTTTGACCATTAAAAAAAAATATTATTTAATTTTGATTGTGGTGGGTCTTGGTGCTGCTGGCATCATTCTCTAATTGTGGTGAGCTGAAGCGCCTCTTGGTTGTGGTGCGCGGGCTTCTCATTATCCTGGCTTGTCTTGTTGTGGAGCATGGGCTTCAGATTTGCAGGTGTAGTTGTTGCAGCTCTCAGGCTCTAGAGCACAGACTCAGTAATTGTGGTGTAGAGGCCTAGTCACTCCAAGGCATGTAGGATCTTCCAGGACCAGGGGATGAACCTAGGTCCCCTGCATTGGCAGGTGTACTGCCAACCACTGAACTTCCAGAGAAGTTCTGACAATTTCATTTTTTTTTTTTTTTTCTTTTTTGGTGTAATTGGATAGTAGGATTTTACAGTAGACTCTTGAACAGCATGAATATGAATTATGTGAATTGACTTAAACATAGAATTTTTTCAATAAATGCATCCTATAGTACTAAACACAGTCTACATTTGGTTGAATCGGTATCTGCATAACTGTGGATGTAGGGGGCCATCTGTGAAGTTACATGTGATTTTTCAGCTGTATGGGTGGTTGAACCTTATAAGCCTTGTGTTGTTCAAGGGTCATCTTTGTATTTTGGATACTAGATTCTTATAAGATAAATGATTTGCATTTTTTTTTTTTACTATCCTTTGGTTGCCTTCTGACTCTGTTGATAAAGTCCTTTGATGCAGGAAAGTTTTGTTTTATTTTGATGAAATCCATCTTATTTTTTTCTTTCGTTGCCTGTGCCTTTTGTGTCAGAGCCTAGAAATCATTTCCAAATCTACTATCATGATGCTTTTGCACTAGTGTTTCTTTAAGAAGTTTTACAATTTTTTTACACTTAGGTGTTTGATCCATTTTCAGTTGATTTTTGTGTATGATGTAAGACCAGGGTTCAATTCCTTTTCTTCCTGTATGTGAATATCTATTTTTCCCAGCACCGTTTTTTTTGAAAAGACAGTGTTTCCCTTATTTGCATGATCTTGGTTTGCTTGCCAGAATCCATTTGACCAAATATGTGAGGATTTATTTCTGGAAGCGCCTTTCTTTTGGTTTGTATGTTTGTCTATATACTTGTATCACAGTGTTTTGATTACTGTCACTTTGTAGTGAAATTTGAACTCTAGAAGTGTGAGACTTCCAACTTTGGTCTCTCTTTCCAAGATCATTTTGGCTTTAAAATGTCCTTTCCATGAGATTCCATAAGAATTTTGGATGAAATTTTCCATATAAAAGAATTTAAGATTTTGATAATCACAGTATTGAATCTGTAGATTATTTTGAATACCTAGTGACATCCTTATAATATTGTCTTCCCATCTGTGAACAAATCTTTTACCTTGGTTAAATTTCTTTTTTAAATGTTTCCTTTATTCTAATGCAACTATAAATGTGATTTTCTTCCCTTTCATTTTTTCTGTCACTGTACAAAAACAGTATTTTGTGGTTTTTTTTATCCTTTCACATTGTTAAACTTATTAGTTCTAAAAAAGAATTCATTTTTGAGTGTTGTCTTCCACCTACAAGTTTTTTTCAACTTGTTCAGTCGCTTAGTTGTGTCCAACTTTTTGTGACCCCATGGGCTGCAGCCCACCAGGCTTCCCTACTGTGGGCTGTCTCCAGGAGGTTGCTCAAACTCTATGTCCATTGTGTCAGTGATGCCATTTTCAACTAGTATTTGACTATTTTCAATTCTTTAAGATTTTCTATATATAAAGGATTATGTCATCTCTGAATAAAGATAGTTTTACTTCTTTTCCTACTTGGATGTGCTTTATGTCTCTTTCTTGCATAATTGTTCTGCTTCAGCATACACTAATTTGTTGAAAACCATGGTAAAAATGGACATTGTTGACTTCTTGATTTTAGGGGGGATAGTTTTTATTTTAGTTGTTCAACAGAGTATGAAATTAGTCATGTGTTTTTCATAAATGCCCTTTATTAAGAAAGTTCCATTCAGTTTCCTAGTTTTTTGAATGTTTTTTATCATGAAGGAATGTTTTGGCTTTTTGGTGTCCCTTGAGATTTTGTGAAATGCTTTTTGTCTTAATTTGAGATGATTTTTTGGTTCTCTTTTACTTTCTAATAATGTATCTTATTACATTGATTTTCTAATGTTGAACAACTTTGGCATTCTTGGGTAAGCCCCCCTTGCCCATGGTATATATTATGTTTAATATGTAGTTGGTAGTTGTATGTTTGCTATTTGAAAATTTTTGCATTTATATTTACAGGAGAAGTTGTTCTGTAGGGTTTCTTTTTGGGGGGGGGTGCTGTCTTTGGCTTTTATATAGAAGAAATGCTGGCTTCATAGATTGAGTTAGGAAATCTTTCTTGTATATTTTTAGGAAGACTTTGAGAATGATCAGTGTTATTTATTTAAATTGCTTGTAGAATTCACTAGTGTAACCATCTGATTCTGGACTTTTTTGTTGGGAGGTTTTGATAGCTGATTCTCTTTGAACGTTACAGGTTTTTTCTAATCTTTTACTTTTCCTTGAGCCATTCAATATAGGTTATGCAGTTTATTGGCATGTAATTTTTTCCTGTTCTCTTACAATCTTTTCTATATGGGTGAGGTTTTTAATTCTAGAAATTTAGGAAAGGTGGGAATTTATAAATAAGTATATACATTTAAAATTCCTTTAATCAGATCATGTTAGGAAACACTTGCAGGCTGTATAGCAATAGTTCTCAAAGTATGGTTCCCCACCAGCAATGTCAGTATCACCTGGGCACAGTTAGAAATACAGATTCTTGGGAATGCTCTGAAAGTCCAGTGCTTAGGACTCTGTGGTCTCACTGCCAAGGGCACGGGTTCAATCCCTGGTCAGGGAACACATGTAGCAAACTGCATGGCGTGGCTAAAAAAAAAAAAAAGAATGTAGATTCTTGAGTTACACCCCATACCTACTGAATCAGACCCTGGGGATGGGATCCAGCAGTTGTATTCCAACAAGACTTTCAGCTAATTCTGATATACACCAAAGTTTGAAAACCACCCCCAGTGCAGAGCTTTCCTGAATGTTCCTAGTATTCCCTAAATGGAGACCTGGTCCCCATAGCAGTCAGGAGCAGAACCCATAGGAGTATTCAAAGCCTCCAAGCCACAGTCTCCAGCATCAATGGCCTATCCAGGGTTGAGTCTTAGTGGTCCCAGCTTGTCCTCAGAGGCAGACAGAGAATGAGCATCATATCAGCATGTTCTGTCCCTCCTCAGATATTCTACCATCTGCTTGTCTGCTTCAGTCATCTGAAGAAAGGCCATGTAACTGTGGAAGGAGCTAGTATCTCTTTACCCAGAGCAGCTGCATAGGGCTTAGGAGCCAGTTGGCATGGGGCTCAGACCAGGATGGCAGGGTGGGGATCCTGTAGGCTCAATGATAGGTAGAGGTCCTGATGTCAAGTATTCGTGTAGGTTGAATTCCTGGCTGAGGTCAGTTCAACGTTCAACCCTAAGTTCCACTTAGTGTTCTACACGCCGGCTGCATGATGACAGCTTTGACAGTGCACACACTTTCTTGAAGTTAGAGCTTCATTAATTTGATGTACTTGATGAGAAAATGTTCCATTAGAGGGACTTCTCTGGTGGTCCAGTGGTTAGAGTTCCACATTTCCACTGCCAGGGCCATGGGTTCGATCCCTGGTCGGGGAACTGTTAGAGAGGTTGGAGGCATGGATGAGCAGTGGCTTGCTGTGGGAACCTACTTCTCTATAAGGTTGATAGTAATATTCCTGCTTTAATTTATGAGTGTGGTTATTTGCATCTTCTCTCTTTTTTACTTTACTGAGTCTGAAAGTTTGTCAATAAAGTCAATACATTAAAAAAAGTCAAATTTTAGCCTTGTAAATTCTATTATTTCTCTACTCTTGTTTATTTCTCCTTTAATTTTATTATTTCATAACTTTTGCTGCCTTCAGGTTTAATTTGGGCCTTCCACATGGCGCTAGAATCTGCTAGCCAATGCAGGGGACATGAGAGATGCAGGTTGGTGCCTGGGTCAGGAAGATCCTCTGGAGCAGGGCATGATAACCCACTCCAGTATTCTTGCCTGTAAAATCGCATGGACAGAGGAGCCAGGAGGACTATAGTCCATTGGGTTGCAAAGAGTCAGACATGACTGCAGTGACATAGCACGCACACAGGTTTAATTTGCTCTTCATTAAGGTAGAGAGGTTATTGAATTGATACTTTTATTTTTTTTAATGTGGGTGTTTACAGTTATATTTCTTTCTGAGCACTGCTTTTGGTGTGTCTCATAAATTATGATACATAGTGTCTTTGTTTTCATTATACTGTTCATACTGTTTATGGAGTTCTCAAGGCAAGAATCCTGAAGTGGTTTGCCGTTCCCTTCTCCAGCGGACCACATTCTGTCGGACCTCTCCACCATGACCCGCCCATCTTGGGTTTCCCTGCAGGCATGGTTTAGTTTCATTGAGTTAGACAAGGGTGTGGTCCTAGTGTGATTAGATTGACTAGTTTTCTGTGAGTATGGTTTCCGTGTGTCTGCCCTCTGATGCCCTTTTGCAACACCTACCATCTTACTTGGGTTTCTCTTACCTTGGGCATGGGGTATCTCTTCACAGCTGCTCCAGCAAAGTGCAGCCACTTCTCCTTACCTTGGATGGGGAGTGTGTCCACACCACCGCCCTTCCAAACCCTCAACGTGGGATAGCTCGTCTAGGCCCTCCTGCACCTGCTCAGCCACAGCTCCTTGGAGGTTGGGTTGTTCCACCCAGCCGCCGCCCCTAGCCTCGGGCGCTGGGCGCTGCCTCTGGTCTCAGGCTTAGGGTGGCTCGCCCCGGCCGCGACCTCTAACCTCGAATGCAGGATGGCTCCTCTCGGCCGCCTGCGCTTAAGAGTGCCTCTTGCACCTGCCGCCTGCGCCCCAGGTCAGTAGGTGCCCAATATGCTATTGGAGATCAGTGGAGAATTAACTCCAGAAAGAATGAAGAGATGGAGCCAAAGCAAAAACAAAACCCAGCTGTGGATGNCATCTTACTTGGGTTTCTCTTACCTTGGGTGTTGGGTATCTCATCACGGTTGATCCAGCCAAGTGCAGCTGCTGCTCCTTACCTTGGATTGGGGGTATCTCCACACCACCACCCTTCCCAACCTTCAATGAGGGATAGCTCCTCTAGGCCCTCCTGCGCCCGTGCAGCCACAGCTCTTTGGACGTTGGGTTGTTCCATCCAGCCGCAGCCCCTGGCCTCGGGTGCCAGGCGCTTCCTCTGATCTCAGGCATAGTGTGGCTCCCCCCAGCTGCTGCCCCTGGGCTCGGACACGGGGTGGCTCCCCCCTGCCGCCGCCTCTGACCTCGGACCTGGGGTGGCTCCTTTCAGCCCCCTGCACTGAACAGCGCCGCTCCTGGCTGTCTAGTCATGGCTATGGTTTTTCCTGTGGTCATGTATGGATGTGACAGTTGGACTGTAAAAAAGGCTGAGCGCCGAAGAATTGATGCTTTTGAACTATGGTGTTGGAGAAGACTCTTGAGAGCCCCTTGGACTGCAAGGAGATCCAACCAGTCCATTCTGAAGGAGATCCGCCCTGGGATTTCTTTGGAGGGAATGACGCTAAAGCTGAAACTCCAGTACTTTGGCCACCTCATGCGAAGAATTGACTCATTGGAAAAGACTCTGATGCTCAGAGGTATTGGGGGCACGAGGAGAAGGGGATGACAGAGGATAACATGGCTGGATGGCATCATGGACTCGATGGATGTGAGTCTGAGGGAACTCCACGAGTTGGTGATGGACAGGGAGCCCTGGCATGCTGCGATTCACGGGGTAGCAAAGAGTCGGACACGACTGAGCAACTGAACTGAACTAGGAAGAAATACAGCCCCATCCATCAGCAGAAAATGGCATTAAAGATTTACAGAGCATGTCCCCACCCATCAGAGTAAGACACATTTTGCCCCATAGCCAGTACCTCCCATCAGGAAGCTTCCACAGGCCTCTTATCCTTAAGCATCAGAGGCCAGATAGAATGAAAGCCACAATAACAGAACAAAACAAACAAAAAAAAAACTGATGACATGGTTCACAGCCTTGTCTAATTCAAAGAAACTATGAGCCATGCTATGCAGAGCCACCAAAGGCGGATGGGTCATGGTGGAGAGTTCTAACAAAATGTGGTCCACTGGAGAAGAGAATGGCAAACCACTTCAGCATACTTGCTTTGAGAAGCCCATGGACAGTAAGAAAAGGCAAAAAGATATGACACTGAAAGATGAACTCCCCAGGTCAATATGAGCCCAATATGCTACTGAAGAAGAGCAGAGAAATAGCCCAAAAAGGAATGAAGAGGCTGAGCCAAGGGGAAATAACACCCAGTTGTGGATGTATCTGGTGATGAACTAAAGTCCAATGTTGTAAAGAACAATATTGCATAGGAACCTGGAATTTTAGGTCAATGAATCAAGGTAAACTGGAAGTGGTCAAACAGGAGATGGCAAGAGTGAACATCGACATTTTAGGAATCAGTGAACTAAAATAGACCAGAATGGGACAATTTAATCCAGATGACCATTATATCTACTGCTCTGGGCAAGAATCCCTTGGGAGAAATGAAGTAGCCCTCACAGTCAACAAAAGAGTCTGAAATGCAGTACTTGGGTGCAATCTTAAAAATGACAGAATGATCTCAGTTCGTTTCCAAGGCAAACCATTCAATATCACAGTAATGCAAGTCTATGCCCCAACCACTAATGCTGAAGAAGCTGAAGTAGCTGAAGTAGAATAGTTCTATAAAGACCTACAAGACCTTTTAGAACTACACACACACACAAAAAAAAAGATGTCCTTTTCAACATAGGGTACTATAATGCAGAAGTAGGAAATCAAGAAATGCCTGGAGTAACAGGAAAGTTTGGTCTTAGAGTACAAAATGAAGCAGGAAAAGGCTAAAAGTTTTGCCAAGAGAATGCACTGGTCATAGCAAACACCCACTTCCAACTACCCAAGAGACGACTCTACACATGAAAATCAGGAGATGGTCAATACTGAAATCAGACTGATTATATCCTTTGCAGCTGAAGATGGAGAAGCTCTATACAGTCACAGAAACAAGACTTCAGTTAGATTATATTTCTAACATAAAATTAACCAAAAGTCCAAGAAAGCAAGTATATAATATCAATAACAAAGCACCACTGGTAAGTAACTTAGGAAATGAGCATTCTTCTACAGTGTCAACAAGAATACACAGTGGCAAAGAGCTTCCTGGAAGATTGTGTGGCAACACAAGTCAATGCCTTAGAAATAGTCCCGTTCCGGTTTACGAATTCCACTTCTACAAACTTATTTTATAGAAATAATCTTGGATATGCACAAAAATTTGTCCATGAGACTATTTCTTGGAGTTGTTGCCATTGTTTAGTCACTCAGTCATGTCTGATTCTCTGCATCTGCATGAATGGCAGCACATCGGGCTTCCCAGTCCTCTACCATCTCCCAGAGCTTGCTCAAACCCATGTCCATTGAGTTCATGATGCCATCCAACTAATTTGTCCTCTGTGGTCCCCTTTTCCCCCTGCCTTCAATCTTTCCCAACAACAAGTTCTTTTCTAATAAGTCAGTTTTTCGCATCAGGTGGCTAAAGTATTAAAGCTTCAGCATCAGTCCTTCCAGTGAATATTCAGGACTGATTTTCTTTAGGATGGACTGGTTTGATCTCCTTGCAGTCCAAAGGACTCTCAAGAGGCTTCCCCAACACCACAGTTCAAAAGCATCAATTCTTCAGCGTTCAGCTTTCTTTATGGTACAACTCTCACATTCATACACGACTACTGGAAAAACCATAGCTTTAACTAGATGGACCTTTGTTGGCAAAGTCATGTCTCTGCTTTTTAATATGCTGTCTGGGTTGGTCATAACTTTTCTTCCACGGAGCAAGCATCTTTTAATTTCAAGGCTGCAGTCACCATCTGCAATGATTTTGAAGCCCAAGAAAATAAAGTCTGTCACTGTTTCCATTGTTTCTTCATCTATTTGCCATGAAGTGATGAGACCAGATGCCATGATCTTCAATTTTTTAATGTTGAGTTTTAAGCCAGCATATTCAACTCTCTTTTTCCACTTCCATCAAGAGACTCCTTAGTTCCTCTTCTCTTTCTGCTATAAGGGTGGTGCCATCTGCATATCTGAGGTTACTGATATTTTTCCCAGCAACCCTGATTCCATCTTGTGCTTCATCCAGCCTGGCATTCCACATGATGTACTCTGCATATAAATTAAATAAGCAGGGAGACAATACAAAGCCTTGATGTACTCCTTTCCCAATTTACAACCAGTCTGTTACTCCATGTCTGGTTTTAACTATTGCTTCTTGAGATGCATACAGATTTTTAAGGAGGCTGGTTAGGTGATCTGGTATTCCCATCTCTTGAGGAATTTTCCACAGTTTGCTGTGATCCACACAGTCAAAGATTTTAGCAAAGATTTTAGTTAATCAAGCAGAAGTAGATGTTTTTTCGGAATTCTCTTGCTTTGCCATACACTCCTCTAGGGGATCTTCCTGACTCAGGAATCAAACCTGCATCTCTTATGTCTACTGCATTGGCAGGCAGGCTCTTTACTTCAAGTGCCACCTATGAAGTCATACTGAACTAGGGTGGACCCTGATTGAATGTGATCTATACTCCTATGTCTATCTGTACTCCTATGTCTATCTGTACTCCTTTGTCTATCTGTATTCCTACGTCGATCTATATCCTATTCCTATCTGTATTCCTACGTCTATCTGTATTCCTATGTCTATCTGTATCCTATTCCCATCTGTATTCCTATGTCTCCAGAGAGGAGACACAGACACAGAGGAAAGATGGCCGTGTAAAAACAGAGGCACAGATTGGAGTTACAGCACCATAACATCAAGAAAGCCGGGGTTATCAGAAGCTGGAAGAGGGAAAAGGATTCTCTCTTCAAGTGTTGTTGTCGTTCAGTCGCTCAGTCAGGTCTTACCCTTTGCAGCCCATTGACTGCAGCTTGCCAGGCTTCCTCGTCTTTACGCATCTCCCAGAGCTTGCTCAAACTCATGTGCATCGAGTCAGTGATGCCGTCCAGCCATCTCATCTTCTGTCGTCCCCTTCTCCCCCTGCCTTCAATCTTTCCCAGCATCAGCGTCTTTTCTAATCAGTCGGCTCTTCAAGGGAGCATGTCCCTATCATTGCTTTGATTTCAGACTTCTATTTTGTTAAACTGTGAAAGTATACGTTTATTTTGTTTCAAGCCATCCAGTTTGTGGCACTTTGTTACAGCAGCCTGGGAGAATAATATAGTAATATTTTCAAAATATTTGCTAATATAAAAGACTTGTGTTGATTTTTACCTGTTCTGATTTTCAAAAATATTTGTTAATTTAAACATCAGTATAACATTTAACTGCTCTAATTTTCATTAAATTTTAAAATTGATGAAGTATTCTGGGCATTTATGTAAGTTGTCTCTCAATATTTTTATATTTTTTCCCTTATTTATTGTAACTTCAGTGTTTTTCTATCAATATGTTAAAATTATCACTTTTATCTGTCATATTTAGTATACATTTTTTCCTTTAATTTTAAGATTGATATATAACTAACTCCTATGTGCATAAAATAAACAAGTCATTTCATAAATCTTATAAAATATTTTTGCTTCATAAAAATAGATAAAAAACCATCAACAACAAAATATTTTTTGATTCCCCTTATTTGATGATTATGGCATGAGATGTTTTGGAAAAATTACATCTAAATTTTATTAGAAGTCTAATAAATAAATAGGGGAAAAGAGAATGAAAGGATGGCATATGTAGTTTTAATTTTGGGATAGGCAGGTTAGAGATAAAGGATACTTTTCTTCATCAGAGACCTTCACATTTACAGCAAGAATATTTATTACCCTCTAATTAGTAATATGGAGGCAAACTCCCAGTAAACACAGTGGAATAGGAAGTTCTGTGATTATAAACAAGGTCAAGCAAAATCAACAATTTTTTTTTTTGCTAGAAGAAAAGGAAAGAATAAAAGGGACAGAGGAAGTGAAATAGAATGAGGGGGGAAAAGCTCTGGAAAACTTTGAAAAAAATGAGCAATCAAAATGTTTTTAGATAGCAAAATAACTGCTTTGTGATAAAAAAAAATGAAGCTGAAAGTATGTCATACAAGATCTGGAGGAGTTATGATTCTGTCAGAATCCCCTCTCCATGATGAAAGCAAGAGGCCATGATGACAATCACTGTGGGAACCTCTAAGATAAGGATTTATCTCTAAGACTAGCAATAAAAAGCTGACAAGTACAATTTAATTATGATGAAGTAGGTCTTGAATGACTGTAAATCTACCACTGGGTTCTGTATAAAAATTAAGATGCAGGAGTATATGTTTTAATTTATAGGATTCTTCTCTAGACTGCTTATAAATCAAAAGGATAGCAAAAATTTCAAGGACAAAACACATACTCTGATCATTTTCTGAGGACTTCGTGGGTGGGTAAGATTTTTTCTTTGATTCTATAAAGTTAGCCAGCCAGAATTCTCATGCTTACATTTTTTTTTTCTGCCTTAATATGTACACATTTGCAAAGCCTAATGAATAGATACTCTACAATGATATGGTGTAGTTTCTTAAGATTTAAATGCAATATCTGTGAAAAAGGAATCAAGAAGAATCTTGGAAATGAACTCAATAAATAAACCCTAACATGTGAAATAATATGTGAATGACATATGAGCTTCTTTAGTTATAGATAACCACATAGATATTTATCCTGTGAAACATTCAAAATTATCAGCTTGACCTTCAAAATTATAATAGTGTTAGTCACTCAGTTGTGTCTGACTCTTTGTGATACCATAGACAGTAGCCTGCCAGACCTCTCTGTCCATGGGATTCTCCAGGCAAGAATACTGGAGTGGGTTGCCATTCCCTTTTCCAGGGGATCTTCTGGACCCAGGGATCAAACCCAGGTCTCTTGAACTGCAGCAGATTCTTTACCATCTGAGTCACCAGGGAAGGACCTTCACAGTTATCATAATTACTCTTAAATTATACTCCCCTTTATTTAACCAGTGAAAAGATTTTCCTTGATATAAGTAAAATAGAAAAATAATGAATAATTTGTCCTCCTTGTCAAAGGAAAATATTAATATATAAATCTAATTATGGCTAATGATTTTATGTTATTTGTATATTTGAGATAAGTTGCTTAAATATACTTATGTTTCAATGTGGGTAAATATTATAAAAATTGTTATCCAGTATTTTACCAAATTCTTATTCTTCACTCATCCAAACTTTTTAAATAACTTTCCATGGTAATGAAATAACCATGTGACAACAAAGACTAGAGAATGTATCAGTGCAAAAGCTTAGAGAGAGCCTACATGGCTAAAGTAGAACTGGAAGATATAAGATGTGCAGAAGTTCAAGTTGTGGTGGCTGCTTAGTTCACAATAAATTGAGGATTTATTCTTTCTCCCAATCCCACCTCACCATCCTGCTCTAATATAAAGGGATTCTGTATTGCTGATCACAGTGAATAAGGCAATGATTTTCAACCACAGAACAATTTTGTCCAACAGGAGATACTGAGCTACTGGCACCTAGTAGGTAGAAGACGGGGTGCAGCTAAACCTTCTATAACACACAGGATGGCCATCCATGACACACAGTTAGCTGGCCCAGAATATCAATATGCTTAGGTGACAAAGCTTGATCTAAGGACAAATCAAGCAAGGTCAGGCAGAGCTCTTTCTTAAGAACTCTGATCTTATTTTAGAAATTTTAAAGATGGGAGAATGGAGCTCAGTTTCCCTGCATGACAGAGCTTGGAATATGGAGTCTAGAAACTGGCTCAAGGAGGACATAGAGGACGAGGCTGAAGCCATCGCACAGAAGAAGCAGAGCTGGAAGCAGAAATGTCAGAGCAGGTGGAAGGGGGCTGGGGGTCCAATTCCATCTTTGGTTGCATTGCCCCCAGTTACAATATATCTTCTCTCAGATTAACCATTTTCTAAATGCAGTGTAAAGTTTCACAGTCTTATTAATAACCTGTCCCTTGTATACAGAGAATCTAGAGCAAAATGTTGGCCACAAAGTCACACCACCTAGGGTAGTGGACCTACATGTTTTATGTGTTTCCTGTCAATGGGGAGAGCTCTCAGCTGGTTGACAAGGGTCGTCCAAGCCTTTCATTCCACTGCCTAAGTTTATATGGCATAAGGCATCCTCTGAGAGACAGGCGCAGGCCATTGACTGGCTACAGAAATTGTTAGAGAAGCAAATGCCTATGAATCATGCACTGTCAAGCTGGCTCCAGACCCTTACAGTCATGAGTTGCATTTTTCTAACTCCTAAAAAGGAATACTTTTGGTTCCTGCCCCTACCTCTTTAGGATACAAGATGACTTTGGAAAGGTTCAATCTGAACCCAGACTCCCCTCACACTTCTTTCTCTTCTGATATGGTACTAGGTCCACACCACAAGTACCACCTTCCTCAGCTGTCCTGAGGTGCTTAAGTGTGTGGCTGGCAGGAGGAAGGAGGTGAAACAGGGAATAATTCCATCTCTAGGTTCCTCATGTGAATGAATGGCCTCATCCACAGAGCCCTAAATATAGGCATCCCAGGCTATTGTGTAAAACAAAGACTGTCACACATCACTCTAGTGCAAGTTCCCCTGGTCGAGATGGCGTAATCAATAAGGGCCATAATGATCTGCTCAAAGGTAAAGGATCTGGGCAGTTTCTTTCCTGAAAAAAGCAAATCAATATTTCCTCATAAGACATCTCATTGATAAGATGGTGTCACAAACAGTTCCTATCTCACTACAATTTTACATTTTATACAGAGAGATAAATCATTAAAGCAATCATCTCTGCCACTCATTACTTACCGTTACTATGGTTCAGTCACTCCCTCTCTTTCTGACCCCATGGATTGCAGCATGCCCCCTCTGTCCTCCACCATCCTTTGGAGCTTGCTTAAATTCATATCCATTGAGTCTGTGATGATATCTAACCATCTCATACTCTGCCACCCTCTTCTCCTCCAGCCCTCAATCTTTCCCACCATTGGGGTCTTTTACAGTGAGTCACCTCCTCACACCAGGTAGCCAAAGTGTTGGAGCTTCACCTTCAGCATCAGTCCTTCCAATGAATGTTCAGGGCTGATTTCCTTTAGAATTGATTGGTTTGATCTCCCTGCTGTTCATGGGACTCTCAAGAATC
The DNA here is from genome assembly GCA_006410615.1 of Neotragus moschatus. Classification (NCBI taxonomy): domain Eukaryota; kingdom Metazoa; phylum Chordata; class Mammalia; order Artiodactyla; family Bovidae; genus Neotragus; species Neotragus moschatus. The sequence goes on from SJYA01000146.1 coordinate 367,168, forward strand.
TTCTCCAACACCACAATTCAAAAACATCAATTCTTTGGTTCTCAGCTTTCTTTATAGTCCAACTCTCACATCCATATGTGATTACTGGAAAAACCATAGCCTTGACTAGATGGACCTTTGTCAGCACAGTAATACCTCTGCTTTTTAATATGCTGTCTAGGTTGTTCATAGCTTTTCTTCCAAGAAGCAAGTGTCTTTTAATTTCATGGCTACGGTCACCATCTAGAGTGATTTTAAGAGCCCAAGAAAATAAAATTTGTCACTGCTTTCACTTTTCCCCCTTCTATTTGCCATGAAGTCATTAACTTAGTTTTTTGAATGTTGAATTTTAAGCCTGCTTTTACACTGTCCTCTTTGATCCTCATCAGGAGGCTCTTTCAGTTCAGTTCAGTTCAGTTCAGTCGCTCAGTCATGTCCAACTCTTTGCAACCCCATGAATCACAGTGCACCAGGCCTCCCTGTGCATCACCAAATCCCGGAGTTCACTCAGACTCACGCCCATCAGGTCGGTGATGCCATCCAGCCATCTCATCCTCTGGCGTCCCCTTCTCCTCCTGCTCCCAATCCCTCCCAGCATCAGAGTCTTTTCCAATGAGTCAACTCTTCGCATGAGGTGGCCAAAGTACTGGAGTTTCAGCTTTAGCTTCATTCCTTCCAAAGAAATCCCAGGGCTGATCTCCTTCAGAATGGACTGGTTGGATCTCCTAGCAGCCCAAGGGACTCTCAAGAGTCTTCTCCAACACCATAGTTCAAAAGCATCAATTCTTCAGTGCTCAGCCTTCTTCACCGTCCAACTCTCAGATCCATACATGACTACTGGAAAAACCATAGCCTTGACTAGATGGACTTTTGTCAGCACAGTAATACCTCTGCTTTTTAATATGCTGTCTAGGTTGTTCATAGCTTTTCTTCCAAGAAGCAAGTGTCTTTTAATTTCATGGCTACGGTCACCATCTAGAGTGATTTTAAGAGCCCAAGAAAATAAAATTTGTCACTGCTTTCACTTTTCCCCCTTCTATTTGCCATGAAGTCATTAACTTAGTTTTTTGAATGTTGAATTTTAAGCCTGCTTTTACACTGTCCTCTTTGATCCTCATCAGGAGGCTCTTTCAGTTCAGTTCAGTTCAGTTCAGTCGCTCAGTCATGTCCAACTCTTTGCAACCCCATGAATCACAGTGCACCAGGCCTCCCTGTGCATCACCAAATCCCGGAGTTCACTCAGACTCACGCCCATCAGGTCGGTGATGCCATCCAGCCATCTCATCCTCTGGCGTCCCCTTCTCCTCCTGCTCCCAATCCCTCCCAGCATCAGAGTCTTTTCCAATGAGTCAACTCTTCGCATGAGGTGGCCAAAGTACTGGAGTTTCAGCTTTAGCTTCATTCCTTCCAAAGAAATCCCAGGGCTGATCTCCTTCAGAATGGACTGGTTGGATCTCCTAGCAGCCCAAGGGACTCTCAAGAGTCTTCTCCAACACCATAGTTCAAAAGCATCAATTCTTCAGTGCTCAGCCTCCTTCACAGTCCAACTCTCAGATCCATACATGACTACTGGAAAAACCATAGCCTTGACTAGATGGACTTTAGTCGGCAAAGTAATATCTCTGCTTTCCAATATGCTGTCTAGGTTGGTCATAACTTTTCTTCTAAGGAGTAAGCATATTTGAATTTCATGGCTGCAATCACCATCTTCAGTGATTTTGGAGCCCAAAAAAATAAAGTCAGCCACTGTTTCCACTGACTATTTCCCCATCTATTTCCCATGAAGTGATGGGACCAGATGCCATGATCTTCGTTTTCTGAATGTTGAGCTTTAAGCCAACTTTTTCACTCTCCTCTTTCACTTTCATCAAGAGGCTCTTTAGTTCCTCTTCACTTTCTGCCATAAGGGTGGTGTCATCTGCATATCTGACGTTATTGATATTTCTCCCAGCAATCTTGATTCCAGCTTGCGCTTCTTTCAGTCCAGCGTTTCTCATGATGTATTCTGCATATAAGTTAAATAACCAGGGTGACAATATACAGCCTTTAGTTCCTCTTCAATTTCTGCCATTAAATTGGTATAATGTGCATATCTGTGGTTGTTGATATTTTTCTTGGCAATCTTGATTCGAGCTTGTGATTCCTCTAGCCTAGCATTTGGCATGAAGTACTCTCAGAGTGACAATACACAGCCTTCATGTACTCCGTTCTCAGTCTGGAATCAGTCAGTTTTTCCATGTCTGATTCTAACTGTTGCTTCTTGACCTGTATACAGTTTTCTCAGGAAACAAGTAAGACGGTCTGGTATTCCCTCTCTTTAAGAATTTTCAGCAGTTGGTTATAATCCACACAGTCAATGGCTTTAGTGTAGTCAATGAAGCAGAAGTACATGTTTTTCTGGAATTCCTTGCTTTCTCCATGATCTAATGATTTTTGGCAATTTGATCTCTAGTTCCTCTTCCTCTTCTAAATCCAGTCTGTACATCTAGAAGTTCTTGGTTAACATACTGCTGAAGCCTAGATTGAAGGATTTTGAGTATAACCTTTCCAGAATGTGACATGAGTACAATTGTAGAGTAGCTTGAACATTCTTCGGCATTGCCCTTCTTTGGGATTGGAATGAAAACTGATCATTTCCAGCCCTGCGGCCACTGCTGAAATTTCTAAATTTGTTGACATATTGACTGCCGCACTTTAACAGCATCATCTTTAGGATATTACATAACTTGGCTGGAATTCCATCGCCTTCACTAGCTTCGTACATAGTAATGTTGCCTAAGGCCCACTTGACTTCACATTCTAAAACATCCGGCTGTAGATGTGTGATCACACCATTGTTGTAATCCGGGTCATTAAGACCTTTCTTATATAGTTCTTTTGTGTATTCTTGCCATCTGTTCTTAATCTCTTCTGCTTGTGTTAGGTCTTTACTGTTTCTGTCCTTTATCATGCCCATCCTTGCATGAAGTGTTCCCTTAATATCTCCAATTTTCTTGTAGTGCTCTTTAGTCTTTCCCATTCTATTGTTTTCATGTATTTCTATTCATTTTTCATTTTATAAGGCCTTTCTATCTTTCCTTGCTGTTCTCTGGAACTCTGCATTCAGTTCGTTATACCTTTCCCTTCCTTTCTTGCCTTTCACTCTTCTTCCTTCCTCAGCTATTTATAAAGCCTCCTCAGAGTAAACACTTTGCTTTCTTGCATTTCTTTTTCCTTGGGATGGTTTTCGTCACTGCCTCCCATACAATGATATGAATTTCTGTCCATAATTTTCAGGCACTCTGTCTACCAGGTCTATTCTCATGAATCTATTCTATTCATCACTTTCACTGTATAATCATGAGGGACTTGACATAGGTCATACCTACTTGGCCTAGTGGTTTTCCCTACTTCTTTTAATTTAACTCTGAATTTTGGAACAACTGAGTTCATGGTCAGCTCCAGGTCTTGCTTTTGCTGACTAAATTCTCCATGTTCAGCTGTAAAGAACATAATGAATCTGACTTTTGTACAGACCATCTGGTAATGACCATGTGTTGAGCTGTCTCTTGGGTTGTTGAAAAAAGATGTTTGCTATGAACCGCATGTTCTCTTCACAAACTCTGTTAGCCTTTGCCCTGCTTTCTTTTGTACTCCAATATCAAACTTGACTGTTATTTTGGGTACCATCCTTGGAAGAAAAGTTATGATCAACCTAGATAGCATATTCAAAAGCAGAGATATTACTTTGCTGACTAAGGTCCGTCTAGTCAAGGCTATGGTTTTCCCAGTAGTCATGTATGGATGTGAGAGTTGGACTGTGAAGAAGGCTGAGCACCAAAGAATTGATGCTTTTGAACTGTGGTGTTGGAGAAGACTCTTGAGAGTCCCTTGGACTGCTAGGAGATCCAACCAGTCCATTCTGAAGGAGATCAGCCCTGGGATTTCTTTGGAGGAATGATGCTAAAGCTGAAACTCCAGTACTTTGGCCACCTCATGCGAAGAGTTGACTCATTGGAAAAGACTCTGATGCTGGGAGGGATTGGGAGCAGGAGGAGAAGGGGACGCCAGAGGATGAGATGGCTAGATGGCATCACTGACTCAATGGGTGTGAGTCTGAGTGAACTCTGGGAGTTGGTAATGGACAGGGAGGCCTAGGGTGCTGCAATTCATGGGGTCGCAAAGAGTTGGACACGACTGAGCAACTGAACTGAACTGAACTGAACTGACTTCCTACTTTTGCATTCCAATCTCCTATAATTAAAAGGACATGTTCTTTTGGTGTTAGTTCTAGAAGGTTCTATAGGTCTCCATAGACCTGGTCAGCTTCAGCTTCTTCAGTATCCTTGTTTGTGGAATAAGCTTGGATTACTGTGATTTTGAATGGTTCACCTTGGAAATGAACCAAGACTATTCTGTTGCTTTTAAGATTGCACCCAAGTACTGCAATTTGGACTCTTTTGCTGACTATGAAGGCTACTCCATTTCTTCTAAGAGGTTCTTGCCTATAGTAGTAGATACAATGGTCATCTGGATTAAATTCACCCATTCCCACCCTTTTTAGTTCACTGTTCCTAAAATGTCCATGTTCATTCAATCTTGCAAGTTGCTGCTTGGCCATGTCCAATTTACCTTGATTCATGGACCCAACATTCCAGATTCCTATGCAATATTGTTATTTACAGCATCAGAATTTACTTTCACCACCACACACACCCATGGCTGAGCATTTTTTCTTCTTTAGCCCAGTCTCTTCACTCCTTTTGGATCAATTAGCAACTGCCCTCTCCTCTTCCCCAGTAGCATATTGGACACCTTCTGACCTGGGTGGGGGGAGGAGGGCTTACCTCCTGGTGTCATATGATTTTGCCTTTTCATACTGTCCAAGGGGTTCTCATGAGAAGAATATTGGAGTGTGCTGCCATTTCCTTCTCCAGTGGATCCCTCTTTGGTGGATCACAGCCTTGTTGTGCAAGGGGGCTTGCATAACTCAATGAAGCTATGAGCCACCCAACTTGGACAGGTCAGAGTAAAGAGTTCTGACAAAATGAGGTCCACTGGAGGAGGCTCTTTATTATAGATGGTCTTTTATTAATTCTGTCATGTAGCAGAGAGAATCTTTTCAATGGTGTGTATAAAATAGTGTAAAAATCACACTGTTGCTCTTGGATATTAATGCCTGAGGAAAGACACAATACTCTAGGGAAGGCTTACCCACTCTCCTGGATCCACTTCCTGTCAGTCACCCTCTTCCCTCCCTCTATTTCTTCCCTTTCTCCTTTCCTAGACTCTTTTCCTTCCTCCCTTTCCATCTTTTCTTCCTTTCCAAATGATAACCCTAATGAAATGTTACACAAATCTATATGCTCTCCTAAAATCACTTGATTTAGAATTCTTCTAAGAAATTAAATGAAAATCCTCTATTTCTAGTTTAGTTTGGCTTATGTGCAATTAGAATGAAAACACCTATTAGCTGTCAATTAATAAAGAGGTATAATTTTTCTCATCTACTTTCTTGCACTTTTCCTACCTCAAAAAGAAAAAATAGAAAATGCCAGGGGAAGACTTAATTTCATCTCAGCCTACTCAGTTCCCCATGTGGCTTTCTTTCCCCATAATTACCTTCATTTTATTTTTTCTAATTACCGTTATAGATGTTAAGCTGACATCATAGTTAAATTTCCACATCTTTAACAAAATGCACTTTTCTTGAAAATTATTTGGTATGGCAGAAATCTTCAAATTTAAGTCTAGTGGTAGCAAGAAACTTCTAAAAACCTTAAGCAACATTTATTTTTTAAAAATATCTTTTTTTATCTTACTCATTAATAAATCCTATATTTTTGTTAAGCAGATATAAAAATGCTAATATAAAAATATTGCTGATCAGTTTCTAAAACAAGGCAAATTTTATAACACAGTTACTTCTATCTTTGACAAATGGAAATTTCACAAGAAAAACTGTTGCTGTATATGTTCCCTTTCTCAATCCATTTCCATGGGGATTCACTACTTGTGGGAGCAGAGTTAAAAGTCAGAATACACATGGAATATGCTTGAGAACTAAAAGTCCTTAGTGACCCCAAGTAACTTGATTCTAGAATTGATAACAGTCATGCTGATAAAGTTGTGTGTGTGTGTACACATAAAAGACTTTAGAGTTATGTACATATATGCACATAATTTTTACTCTAATGTATCATGTAGTATTCAATCCTAAATGTGTTTTACAGCATCTTCTTCCATCAATATTGATTTAATCTTTCCTGATCTGGACTGTAAATCTGCTTTCTCTATATCCACAGATTATCTCACATTTTAATGCACAAACTTAACATTTAAATAAAAGCCAAAAGTAGAATATAATATATTGTGAAATATTTGAATGAAGTGAATAGGGCCAACACCCCTGCTAACTGGGAGATTAACCATGTTTGTCTTCAGCAGTCTTCCCTTCTGCAAGGTTTACCCTCTTCTCTTCCCTCTTCCCTCCTTTTCTCTGAATCTCTGTACCTTTGTGCTTCCTTCTGGCTTCCTGTGTCAGAAAAGTCTCAGAAACACAGACCAGTGTTCACTGAAGGAGACTAAAGGATCCTGAGATTTGCCTGCCCCACGTTCTCATTTTCCAGTAAAACCAAAAAGGATAAAAAATAAAGAACAACAAACTTGTCCCTTATAATATATTTCAATTATTTGCTTGTTTACTTAAAAGTTACTCAGTTTACAAGTGAAGAATTTGAGCACAGATGCATGAGTTCAGTTTGTGAGATTGTATCCTGTATAAATTTTCAAAAACACCACGGATTTCATTTTACTTATTTTTATAGTATATTTTAGGTTAAATGACTCAAGTTCCAAGATAGGAATAGATGATATATCAATTTTCCCTAGCAGCAGATGTATGAGTGATTCATATTTTAATGACAAGGTATACAAGTCTTAAATTTTACTTATTAAATTAAAAGCCAAAAATAGGCAGTGCTTACCCTCTATTGTTACATAAACAGCTATCTACAATAGATTAAACTGATAATGAAAAAGCTAAGCTCACTGCAACTTACACACACACATGCACACACACATCCATGCACACAAGACTAAGATAAAAAGGACCCAAACCAACCAAAGATCAACGAGATTCATGAAACAGTGTGCTTCCAGAAAACCATTCATTGCAATTATCCATGAGTGTCTATAATAGGGACTTTGCAAGATAACTGGTAACCTTATCTTGAAGACCAGTCATTATATTCCTGAGCTGAACACGTCTCCCTTAATTGTCCTTAAGAGTAAGTATGTTACTCTTAGTAGTACAAACAAGTGAAATTCTATGGAATTTCTCTTTATTGATCTTTATGAATCAAATAAATGACTTATAATCATAAAGGATAACATTTTGAGAATCAAAATTCTGAAGTCTTCACATTGATCCCTTATACTTCTCTTTTGACTCCTTTTTTTAATCAAACTTATCTGTCCTATGAATGATTTATTTAAGATCCCACTTTTTTGGCATAAAAAATCCTTCTGAGAATACTTATTCATTGCTGGTTTGTTACATTACCCTTCCAAGTAGTAAGTACATAAGAGACAAATAACACTTCTGAGGACATTATTTTCTTAGAGGGGACTTCAGTGCTATGATCAAAGTGATAAACTGAATGGTAGGATTTTAAGAATAAGGGTAGAATGGTAGAAGGATATTTTTATTGAAGAAACTTTTTACTTAAATTACCATCTGTGGACTGCAAGTAACTCTTTGTTTGTTTCTTGGTTTGGTAACAACATCAATATAATACATAATAGACATCCAATAATTTTGTAAAAGGAACAAAACACAGAAGCACTTTTTTGGAGTAGGTAGCTCAGTGGTAAAGAATCCACCTACAATTCATAAGACACAAGAGACACGGGTTCAGTTCCTGGGGCAGGAAGATCCCTTGGAGAAGGAAATGGCAACCCACTCCAATATTCTTGCCTGGGAAATCCCATGGACGGAGGAGTCCGGCAGGCTACAGTCCATGGGGTCACAAGGACTTTGACATGACTTAGCAACTAAACAACAATAATGGCTGATTATTTTTAACAAATTTTATACCTTTATTTCCATCTACATAAATCCTATTCAGTGAAGTGTCTGTTCATTGATTTTACCCATGTTCTAAATAGATTGTTTGTGCTTTTATTACTGAGTTTTTTGAGCTTTTCATATATTTGACATTCTAGTCCTTTGTCCGGTACGTGGTTTGCAATTTTTTCTTCACGTACATATTAGTTTATTTCATTCCCTTAACAGTATCATTTGCAGAGCAAATTTTCTTTATTTTTGATAAATTCCAGTCTATCAAACTTTCCTTTTATGGTTCATGCTTGGATATCAAGTGCAAAACCTCAGTGTTAAGCTTAAGATCCCAAAGATTTTCACTTAATTCTTCTAAAAATGTTCCATCTTACATTTAAGTCTACGGTTTATTTTGGTTTAATTTTGGTACAATGTATGAATTTTAGTTTGAGGTTCATTTCTTTGCCTAAAGTATTCCTTAATTGAATTGCTTCACAGTTTTTCCAAGAAACAATGTGGCATACTTTTGTGGGCATATTTCTGGTTTCTCTACCATTTCCACACATATACGTGTCTATCCTTCCCTCAGTGTCATATAGTCTTGATTTCTGAAGCTATATATTGTTCTAATATCAGATACAGTGATTTCTCTCACTTATTTTTCTTTTACAAGATTGTTTTAGTTATTCTAATCTTTGTGCCATTTCATGTAAATTTTAGAATAAGCCTCTCTGTATCTACAAAAAGGTGTGTTGTGATATTTAGGAGAATTGTATCAAAACTATAAACCAATTTGGAAATAATTTGACATCTTCTTATGCTGAATTTTGTAATCCATGAGTATGATATGCCTCTCCATTTATTCAGGTCTTCTTGGGATTTCTTTCAATGCATTTTGACCAACAGATGAAATAGCACTTCTTGTACTTTTTTTTTTAACTTATACATTCATGGGGTCACAAAGAGTCAGACATGACTGAGCGACTGAACTGAACTGAATTGAATATTTTATTGTTCTTGGGGCAACTGTAAATGATACTAAGCCTTTAATTTGGTTTTTACATACTCATTGTAGGACATAAAAATATGTGTTGCTCTCAAATCCTATAACTTGCTGAACTCCCTTTTTACTTCTAGGAGTATATTTTGTAGCCTCCTTGGGATTTCTAGGTAGACAACCAAAGCACTGGAAAATAGAGACAATCTTATTTCTTCTGCCTTTAATCTGTATCCCTTTTTATTTCATTTTCTTGTCTTTTCACAGTGGTTTGAAATTTCAGTACTATGCTGAGTGAGGGGTGAAAAGTAACATTCTTGCCTTGTTCACAGTCTTAGGGGAGAACATTCAGTTTTTCTATAAATGCATTTTTAAACATTTACAGGGTATGAACATAAGCGATTCTGAACTAAGTGTCTAAAAGCAAAATGTGTTAGTCATTCAGATGTGTCTGACTCTTTGCAACCCCATGGACTATAGCCTGCCTGGCTCCACTGTGAGATTTTCCAGGCAAGAACACTGGAGTGGGTTGACAGTCCCTTCTCCAGGGGATCTTCCCAAACCAGGGATCAAACCCAGGTCTCTTGCATTGCAGGTAGATTTTTTACCATCTGAGCCATCCTTAAAACAGGTGAGTGAAATGAAGCGATGGCAAAAGCTGTAAAACAAACTTTCAAACCCTGAGCTTTAACCAGAAGTTAGAACAGGTATCAAGGAAGACAGTATCAGTATGAATTATAAAAATTCATTTTATCACTATGGATAGAATAAAAATGTATCAATGATATTCTGAGCTTAAATTTAAGATTAGCAGTTAAATTATGATGCTCAGACATGTTATAGTTAAATGGTAGCTGTTAAATAGGAAACAGTTACACATATATAAATGTTTATAATTCTAGAATGACAAGTACATTATATGTAGTTTTTCACACTGAGGATCAAAATATTTTTTCTGTATCTCTTAATTGAAATTGTATAAATCGTATAAGAAATTCTGCCCAATAGTAAGGAGAATGTTTGTAAAAAGGAATATTGAGCAGGCTTTTGTAGATACACATCCTACCAAATATACTAAAAAAAGTAATAAATATTCTCAGAGACGCTATAGATAGAAACACATTTGATATATTTGACACGTACAACTGCATAGCTCTAAAGCTTGGATCTTGATGGAGACTGGTGAAATGATTTACACTGACTCATTTGAAAACATATGTAATTTTCAAAAATATGAGTTCTTTTTTAAAATTGTATTTTTAGTGTAGCTAAAATTTTCAGATGCGTAAAATAAAAAATTATGCATATTGGAAATGAGACAGTCACGGTCTCCTGGTTTTCCATTTGAATTAGGCAAATATGGATTGGGTAGGTAGCATGTCTCCTGAAAATAGGGTTACATTTTGTAAGAGTGATTAAGTGGTCCAGTGCTCAAAGAGTGAGATAACGTTTTGAAATCAGCCAGGAGCTCAAAGAACCTAAAAAATGTTGATGAGTGCTCTTAGAAGGCTCTCAGGAGCAAGTTAGGTTCAATTTTCTGAGAAAGAGAGACTGCTACTGCCATCTGTTGGTCAAATAAAACACTGTTCACCCTGCTCAACTGATTTCCTTGCTGCTAAGCAAAATTTTCTCCCAGAAGGGGAAGGATTTGTGTTAACCCTGACTGTATTAATTCTGATAAACCTGGTGTTCTATCAGAAAACCAAACAAAAGGACATTGTTCAAATAAACCTCCTTCTGCCCTGTGCATTGCCCTGTTCCTCCCTGTTTTTTAAGAAAGGGAAAATGTGTCCCAACAAAAGAGATCTGCAAAAACTGCTTAGCTCAGAACTAAAGGAGAATGCTTCACTGTTTTCAGGTTGCGGGGAAGGAGTGCTGGGGGTAAGGAAGGAGGGAAAACAGAAAGAAATGAGTGGTGGGAAAGAAGGGACAACAAAGAGAGAAGCTGTGAGCTAGCGGACATTCCTGGGATGGGGCACAAGAAGTCTGAAATACCTTTTGATCATTCTGAAGAGCGCATCATCTTCAGGAAATGACCTTTAGCGAGGCTGCTAAAATTCTCTTCCCTTGTTATTCAAGGTGTGAACCAAACCGACTGCATGAGCATCACCTGCTCACTCCTTGAAAATGCAGTTCCTCAGGTTCAGTCCAAGAATCAGAATATAATTCAGAAATTTATTTTTCTTAATCGAATTTGCTTTTTTAAAAAGATTCTCAGATAACTCTTATGTACATCAACGTTTAAAAAAGGATATTCTATACAGTTGGCAAACAGTAAATGGGAGAGCTGAAAATTCCTAATTTGTATTCACATGATCCACCAATAGGAGAGGCAGGAAAGCAGATATTAATGAAGCTGCTTCACACACAACAAAGGTAACCGAGAAGGTTACATGAAATAGTCTGGTTTATAGTTCTCCCAGGTTAATTATTCCTGGACTCTCATCCACTCTCGCACTTGTCAGGGGAAGGAAAACAAACCATATGGCCAAACTCCAGATTGTGAACTATGATCATTCACGAACAATCAGAATTAGCCCTCATTCTTAGTGAGTCTGTGAAATTCAAAAAGAGTGATTCCACTCAGTTTACTCAGTGTACTTCAGTCAAGTAGGTGGCTACAAGACGCTTAAGCCGGAAAGATAAACGGAGATATATTTGGATGACTTGACCCAACCGTGTACAAATACAATCTCTAAGGATAACGGGATCCTACAGCTAGATCCGCAAGGCAGGGATTCTCTCTGCTGACATCAGCTTAGAAATAAGTATTATTTATTACACTATGTAGATGATACTAATAATGTTGCTGATGATATCGTCCCATTAAAGGTTGCACTCACTGCTGTGTAAGCCTACTCCTGCTCAGAAATGGCCCACAGGTTAAGTCAAGTATAAATACTACAGTGTGCCAACCAAGAAGGATGAAAGTAGCACAACTTCAAAATAATTATGGCAAAAAGCCATTTCCTATTGTCACTCTGTGTTTTAAAGGTTTTTATAATATAATAAAAACATACCCTAGTGATTTGTTGTTTCACAATATATATACTCTTTCACAACTGAAAAACTTATTAAATATACAGTCTATCATCTTAATTGGTATGAAAGCATGACTGAGTCCTGAGCAGAACGAATTCCCTCAGGGTCACTTAGAAGATCTGTTCAGCTGAGAGGCATTTTCATGCTGAGTAGATGCAGGGATCTCTCAGTTTCAATCCACTAATCTCTGAAAGTCTAGAAATGCTTTTCTATCTTCAACTTCTCCCCATGCTATTTGAATATATAGTGAGGAATACAGTTACCAAGTAACTTTTTAAATGTATGCATAAGTGAGATGATATTTTCCAAACATAAAAGCAGAGAAATACTAGCCCAACTACAAGTGAAGAAAAAATAGAAGGAGGAAAAAGAGAAAAGCAATTCAAAGTTATCTTTTACATCTGGATAAAAGAAGTTTATATCTCTAACATTTTGCTTGTGGAATTTTGGTTTTGAAACAGCAAGTAAGGACCTTAGATTTTGTGGCTCTAAATTTTGGGGAATGAAGCATATTGAAAATCCAAACCTCTTTAGGCTATAGAGACAACTTATAATGCTTCATCTTCTCTCCTCACTGGTGCAAATTTTGCTTTACTATGCAATGGAATATTCTCACACATGGCTTATATAACCATGATCTCAATCTCTGCCTTTTCTCTCCCTCTTTTTTTTCTTTGCATGGAAAATGGGTAGAGAATAATAGACCAGTAGAAAAGTCGAGGTGGAAAAAAGTTTTTTCTAGAATACACTGTATTATAAAAACTGGATTACTAATATTTCTTGAGAAATAAAAATATCAAAGGTAATAAAATTTAGTCTAACCTATTTTCCCTCCTTGTGCTTAGTCCTGTTTCACTTGCTCATAGGGTGCAGCATGGAGAAGACTTGCACTTGGCACTCTAGACCAGCGTTCCCTCTGTTAAACAGCTGTGCTGACACCTCAGCTCAGACCTTTTACAGAAACGCTGCAAGCAACACTCAATTCAAGATGGTGGCGGCGGCCCCTGTGCAGAGACTCGTCCTTCCGCCACTAGTTTGGAGCGAGAGCAGGACAGTCCCGCGAGAACTCAAGTCCCTCCCCGCTGATGAGATCCCTCTAAAGCAGCCTGGTCCAAGCTGGCCGGAGATGTGTGCTGCAGATGCTTTAGAGCAGGAGCTGGTAATTGTCCATTCCCTAATTAGAGAATAAAGCCTTCCTTTGCTTAAAAACACAAAAAAAAAACTGGGTTACTAAAATGTACTTCTATCCTTGAAGTTCATAATTGATTTCCTACATTTTCTACCTTCATCATATAACTTTCTTCCTTTTCTGGATTGTGTGATAAAATTATTTGCTGGGTTGATTTGTCCATATTCTCATTGAATCTTTACAACCAGCTCTGTATTCCAGGTGTTATTAATATATCTAGTTTGTTCTCCTTGCTGTAAAAACTTAAGAATGAGTTATTTTTCCAACCAGTCAATCCTAAAGGAAATCAGTACTGAATATTCATTGGAAGGACTGCTGTTGAAGCTGAAATTCCAATATTTTGGTCACCTGATGCATTTGACTGACTCATTTGAAAAGATTCTGATGCAGGGAAAGATTGAAGGCAGGAGGAGAAGGGGTTGACTAAGGATGAGGTGGTTGGATGGCATCACTAACTCAATGGACATGAATCTGGGTAAACTCCAGGACTTGGCGATGGACAGGGAGTCCTGGAGTGCTGCGGTTCATGGAGTCGCAAAGAGTCAGACACGACTGAGGGACTGAACTGAACTGAACTGAATATATAGTAGTACAGACAGAAAAATGAGATTTGGGGTGTAAACAGAGAAGCAAACATGTGACTGAAATACCTAGTGATAAGTTCTTTAGTAGTGAAATGCTCAGGATACTATGGGAGCACATGGCAGATGCAGAGTGAGCAGCACGGAGACATGGAGAGGACTGAGGCAAAGTACCTATCAGAGCAGCTGAGGTATGGCCTGACATGCGCTCATTAGATATTCTTTGAATTAATTAATTAATGAGTTAATAGACAAAAGGTAACCTGGATGCTGCACTACTATTTTATTTCAAATGCCTTATTTCCTAAAGTTTTGGACCATAAAGAAATTTGGAGGTCAGGAAGAAAGACTGCCTTTTCAATATTCAGTTCAGTTCAGATCAGTCGCTCAATCATGTCCAACTCTTTGCTACCCCATGGACTGCAGCACACAAGGCCACCCTCACCATCACCAACTCCTGGAGTCTACTCAAACTCATGTCCATTGATTTGGTGATGCCATCCAACCATCTCATCCTCTATCACCCCCTTTTCCTCCCACCTTCAATCTTTCCCAGCATCANGGGGGTGGGCCCAGAGCAGCAGCGGCACCACCTCTGCAGGGCCCCTGACTCCTCCCGCTTGGCTTTACAGTCTTTGTTTGCCAGCGTTTGATAATTACTTTCCCATCCCTGGAGATGGTACGAAACCTGGGGAGATCGCTCCCACAGGAGAGCTTTCCTGCTCCCAGGGCTCCCTTTGGGAAACCAAAAGGCAGAGCTGGGCTTTTGAACGGGACGCATCACACGAGCTCTTCTAGGTGCGGAGAGTCTCGACCCGGGGCTCCTGGAGCCCGTCACACCGGCTGGCCACAGTGTGGATGTTTGGAGGCGCTTCCCACCCGGGAGCTCCCGCCAGCTCTGAGCGGTCCTCAGGGATGCCCCCTTGCAGGAGGAGCTGCTCCTGATGAGGTCATCTTTTTCCTGTGTTTGTTTCAGGGAAGAGCTACACAGTTGAAACACCCCAAAGTACAACATTTCCTTCTGTTGTCTCAAAAGATGGGTAACGGCGCCTTAAGAGATGCACCAAGTACTTATTCTGTACTTATAAGGGCATTGCTTTTCTTCCGTCACCAAGTCGTGTCCGACTCTGCGACCCCGTGGACTGCAGCACACCAGGCCTCCCTGTCCATCACCATCTCCCAGAATTTCTGCAAGTTCATGTCCATTGAGTCAGTGATGCCATCCAACCATCTCATCTCCTGTCTTCTGCCTTTGGCCTTTCCCAGCATCAGGGACTTTTCCAGTAAGTCGGCTCTTCACACCAGGTGGCCAAAGGACTTGACTTGTCAGAAATGTAAATCACATCCTCCCTGTGGTGTGTGGACTGCACAGGCTGTGTGGACCTTACCCCAGAGGCTGAGTGTAGTTTTGGGCTGTGGTTATGTTGCCAAATAAGTCCAGTGTCGATGATCGCCAGCTAAAGGGTGCTGGCGTTGAGCTTTTTCTCACCCTTTTTGGGTGCCCATCCAGCCAACACCCTTTCTCTCCTAATTCCCTTTGAGAATCTCTCTAAAGTAGTGCGCAATTTGAAGAGTCTCCTTCCTGCCCGGAGAGTTCAGAGGCCTGGGACCCCACCTGGAGGGGAGGGGATGTAAATGCTGACACACCCATGCGCAAGGCGCCTGCCTTTGTGGGATGCTGTTTATCTTGGTACAGCCTGTCCTGGCAGATTGTCGGACCGCTCTGATGTGCCAGATTTGCAGGCATTTGCAGGAGGCTGGATTCTCTCCTGGAAGCAGTATGATCTGGTGGAAAGATGGAGGCAACCGAGAAGGCTGAGGCTGATTCTGCTTCTCCCTGATCAGGACCTAGGGAAGCCCTAGGTTTTCGGAGCGCTTTTTTTCTTGGCCATAAACAGACCTACTTTTCTCACATTGCTTCCTGGGGTGGTTTCAGGACATCTGAGATGGTTGATTGCCTTTTGAAATTTACTCTACAAATGAAACGTTCATGTTTTGTCTGCCGAGGGTCATGTGCCAGCAACGCAAATATAAAATGATAATAACAATAGTAACTTTGGGCTGTTTTTCATCAGACATGAGTGTGTGTGTGTGTATCAGAAAGCATTTGTAGACACACTCCCATCTGAGGATGTACGTAACTTTGTACAGTTGGTGTTCCACCCAGTTTTTTGTGATTTGAGTCAGAAATGTGTGGTAGGGTTTTATGGACGCAGCTGCCTACCTACTGGCGTTGGCTCACAGACTGCGATTTTGGTGGTGAGTCAGACTTAGGCAAGTTAGTTACCTTGCCTGAACGTTCACTTCCTCATCTGTAGGGCTGTGCCGCTAGGCACCTCCCAGGTTTGTTGGCGGAACTGGATGAAATAATGCGCTTGGATGCTAGGTCGGCCCTCGGCACCTGGTCATTTCTCCGTCACTGCTCACAGTCCTGGCCGTCACTGTTAGCCTTGTGGCAGCTCGAGCGTAGAGGCTGGAGTCTCGAATGTCATGGTGGGCTGACATTTAGGCCAGGCGACTCAGCAAGGTCCGGAGTGAATTAAAATTTCCTGGGTATAAACTTCCCCCTGGTAATCAAGGGCTGGCTGTTTCTCCAAACCTTAATTAATCATGTGGCCGGGTCCAAGCGCCATTGGTAGGGGCCCCGGGGCGTCCCTGGGCAGCGCACCTCGCTTCCCCGAGTCTCCCCTCCCACGTGGGGAGATGGGATGCCGGCCGCGCAAGTCCTGCCTGAGCCCCAGCTCAGGACCAAGGAAGCAGCGGTCAGAGAGGCCTCCTGCGCCGTGAGGTGAGATGCCGGCCGTCCCCCCGCTTCTCCGTCCGAGGCGGCGAAATCAGGTGGCGCAGAACTCTGGGCGCGCGCTCACCCGCGGTGTCTGCTCGGCTCTCACGTCGCCTGTGTGACCATCAGTTACTGGTGAGCCTCCTGAGCTTCTGGTTGACTCTCGAGGGCTGTGCTCTGTTCCCGACCTCAGGCCACAGTGAGTTCGCAGCTGAGCTCAGAGGCATCGGAAACCGGTGTGCTGTCCCAGGTTGCCCCCAGGGGCCTGGATGGACCTCCTAGGCCACCGTGCCTGTAGCCCCGGTGGGTCCCCATGGTGACCAGTGCTCCCTGTTGCCACTGGCCTCTCCGGGTGACACGCACACGCTCTCACCAAGATGTGCGGCTTGTAGCAGAGACGTGCAGGCACGGAGGCCAGCAGCTCCGCCCTGGTGTAGGGCCTCCCGGGAGCACAGTCTGTGAGAACGATGGGATGATGAGAATGAGACAGTTGTGAGGCTGAGGCTGTCACTTGCCTTTTAAATACAGCTGATCCTTGGCCAGCAGGGGTTTGAACTGCAAGGGTCTACTTATGTGCAAGTTTTTTCCAATAAATATGTTGGAAAAAAATTTTAGAGATCTGTGACCATTTGAGAAAACTCTCAGATGGACTGTATAGCCTAGGAGTATCGGGGAAGTTAAGAGACATACAAAATCCGTGCTGATTGTATATGTGACTGGTAATTCTGGTCAACAGTAGACGACTGTGCTTGAGTTTGGGGGCAACAAGACTTACACAAGGACTGTTGACTGTGTGTGAGGGGCAGGGGTTGGTGCCCTCTGCACTGGTCAAGTGCCTTGTTCAGTGGGCCTCAGGGAGACCGTGAGGCCAGGAGGGGACACTGAGACACCAGGGAGCCATGTGATTTCGTGTGGTTCCTAGGGTCCAGGTCAGCGAGTCTCTTGGGGGACTCTGTTCACTGTGTTCTTCAGCGTTAATTGCAAGACCAGGTCCTTGTCTGACTCCGTCTCTCCTCCCCTCTGCCTTGCGCTTGATCAAAGGCATCCGAGGCCCCGTAATCAGGTGGCCCAGAGCTCTCGATGCGCGCTCTCCTGCCGTGTCTACTCGGCGCTCCCGGATGAGCCAGCTCCTACCTGCAGTCGTCCTGGACGCCCTCTGCTCCCGGGACCCCGTGAGTTCTGTCCATGTCCTGACAACAGCTGCAGTGACACCAGAGGAATCTTCAGGGGTCACGCGGTCATTGTGTCCCCTCCTGGGTCAGGGGTGGTTTCGGATTTTAAGTTCATAACTGATGCCCCCGCTCCAGTGGCCTTTGCAGTTGGGAGGCGTGTGTTAGAATTCAGAGGCAGTATGAAGGCAATTTTCCCTTCCAAGTGGGCCGAGTTGCTTATAGCAACTCACTGTAGTGAAAACTTGGAACTCTCCCCCAAGGCCCCTTCAGGACCACCAGGGAAAGAAGGGGGCCACAGAGGATGAGATGGTTAGGTAGCATCACTGACTCGACATGAATCTGAGTAAACTCCAGGAGGCCGTGACGGACAGGGGAGCTTGGCGTGCTGCAGTCCATGGGGTTGCAAAGAGACATGACTCAGTGACTGAACAAGGGAGAGTGGGTGTCTCATTAGTCCCGAGGCCAGCGGTCACTCTGCACAAAGCCCGCCAACCAGCGACCAGCCCAGCGTGCACTTTCTACTGAGCGGGTCTGTGCAGTTGTTTTTTTAAAAATAAAAGACCACAACCGTTAAGCTCCAGCCTAGTCCACAGACACCCTGTAACCGTAACTCTTACCTGGCTGGGCACATTCAACAACTTTTCGTTATGGAAATAAGGTGATCAAATTATATGTGCCTCCTTGATAAGATCATATTGGAACATTTAAAAATAGATGAGTAACTGTGGACAACCAGAAGATAAAGCGGCACTCATGGGCCGGTTGAAATGCAGCCAAGGGTGTCTCTGTCAGATCCACGTGGGTCCTTGTCACCCTCCATAAAACATTCTTGCATTGTCATTTGCAGAGTTTGAATCACTTTTTAAGAAGTAGAAGGACCAGGAAGCGTGCAGGTGCAGTCTGGCGCTGGCTCTCAGCTTTTCCCCTCTTCATAGCGTGTTTGTGAGAATTCTTTCCTGGGTCTTGAACTTTTAAAATGACCGAATTGTTGTTTCTGTCAGTGTATAGAATGGTGAATTTTATCTCCCCTCCTACCAACTTTAAGTCAGTTTGCTTTTTAAATTGGAAAAAAAAAAAGGCACGGAAAAGGCAACTTAATGTACGTTCTCCCATGTAGCCTCTTTGCAATTTATTTATGCAGCTTTACCTTTAAGGTGGTGGGTGTGATGCAAGCAACCGCTATTTTAAGAAACGAAGATCTGCATGTTCCCAGCAACTTTATCACATATCGGCCTTCCCTGTTGTATTAATACATCAGGTGACAAATGCAACCTTGTGAATTTGTGTGTCTCTTTAATAAAGTTATTAGCAATTAAGTGGTCACGGAGAATTTGTCTATCCATAAATCCTCTCTGTGTATGTATGATGGGAAGATAGAATGGTTTGATGCTACAACATCTTTTGATTTTATTTGAGTAGTTATTTTGCTCTTCGAAGTGTTACAGCATGGCTGGTATTGCAAGGATATAAGACCATCAGCTTTTTATGTTTCCTGTGAGTTTGGGGAGGGTATGAAACTCCTGTAAACTTCTGTGTGTCTGTATCCCTTCTCATCCGGCCTAGGTGATACTCTGATGTTTCGGAAGTGGAAGAAGAGTTGAAGGTCCCCAAAGGACCGATTGGTGAAATGAATCGGGGAAATCGCAAGATTTAGTTGGTCAAAACCAGTGATTTTAAAGATGCCAGTTCTTTGACTTTCAGACTTGAGTATGAGGGGGTGCGTGAGTGTTCCCTTTTCTTTATTAGGACTTCCCAGTGGTGCGTTTGACAGGATTTATAAGTAAGTGTGTTTTAGGTGTTTTGGTGATCCTCTTATTGTTGATTGTTGTTAGCTGACTGGCTGTAGACTGCCTTTGGCAGTTGGAAACCAGTCCACTGGAGAGCCCCCAAAATAACTCGTTCCAGCCCAAACACGTTGCCAGCCTCCACGAGCTGATGTGCTTCGGAGTCACCTCCCTGGGGCCTCCCCCAGCCCCCGTGGGAGTCGGCATTGCGGTGAGCGGCGGCCGAGAGTCCTGAAGGGCGGCGGCCGCCTTCTGCCGACCCGCCCCAGCCAGCTCCACCGCCAGGCTTCTCCCGGAGGTGGACTGGTTTGCGGTGAGTCTTGGGGTGGTTTTGGTGTTATTTAGGTGTCAATGCCAGGAGGCGATCGAGTCTTCCTGCATTGACGCACTGACGCACTGACGCACGCATGCACGCACACACGCACGCACCATCTGTCCGCCTTCTCCCGGAGACAGGAAGCCTTTCCCTGGTGCCGGGGAAGTTTCTTCCCCGCCTGTGCCCGCTGTCTTCCGCCATCTCCACGGATGTCTCGGGAGGGGAGAGGGTTTCAGAGACAGCCGAGGAGGGCGGGTGAGAGAGCCCCGCCGGGGAGCTCGGGTGTCTGAATACCGCGCGCGTGACGTGTTCCTCTTGGCTTCCGGCTTCCCAGCTGGGAGACAACGTCTGTAAAGTGATGGCGAGACGGTGGCGCGAGCGGAAGAGGTCTGCGGGTCCGGCACCCAGAAGCAGCCTCGCCAGCGAGTTAGGAGGAGCCCGTGGCCTGAGTCGGGGGCCCTGGGTCCGGCATTCGGCGCTGGGGCTGCGGTTCCCGGCTGCAAGGCCCTCCCCAGAGTGAAGCGAGACTGCGGCCCAGCAGGCCCAGGTCTTGAGAGAGACGCCTGTGTGGCCCAGCTGCGCCATTCCTCTCTCATCCTGCCTTCTGCTTTTGGAAAACGAAGTGTTTAGGGAGCCAAGCGGGACATTTGAAACACTGCAAGTCATCTGGGAAATCCAAATGTGTGTTTAAAGAAAAAAAAAAAGCCTTCCTCTGGAGTAATTGTGTATTTCATTATGGGAAATGACCGATGATTTGTCTAGAAAAAAATGCCTCGTGATCAGCATGGTCCTCTCTCTCCTCCCCTCTTTCAGGCACCTGGCTGGTTCTTCAGGTCGTTTGCTGAATAGTTTTAAACTTTAACCGCCACCCCACCTCCTCCCCCACCGAAATCTCTAGATTATAAATCACCCAACTTCAGGACAGGGGGGCTAGTAAGCATCTTGAAGTGGAATGGTGTCACTTGTTAGGATAACTTTTCTCGGTTTTTTCCGGAATCTCCCAAACTCCCTGGGATGTCCTTTGACGAGGAGAAGTAAACTGATTGAGCGCCTTTCTCACGCTGGCGATGGTGTTAGGCACGGTCTACATGTTGTCGCCTCTGAGCCTGGGCAGACACTGGACACTGGGAGAGAACAGCTTTACCCCTAGTGTGTAGGTGCAGAAACTGCCCTCCTCAGAGGACACGTGGTTAGCTCCTGGTGCCGCCACAGCAGGCTGGCGGTGGAGACAGGGTCCCCACAGGCGGGCCCCTCTGTTGTGCAGTTGCCTTCTGGAACGCTCCGCGGGAGCCCCGGCGTTGCCTCTCGCCCCTTCACCAGTCAGAGTCTGTGAGGGGTGTGTGCCTCTCACCTGCCGGACCTCGCAAAGCCAGACCCTGTGCTGGGGCTCTGCTGGGAGAGGGATGGAAAGGCTGCGGGAGCACGGGGGGCCCCGGGGGGCTGAGCAGGGAGCCTGGCCCAGGGCAGGTCCACGGGAGGAGCTGGCCTGACTCTGTGTGTGTGTGTATACACCCCGTGTGTGTGTGCGTGCACATGTNCCCACCCCCATTTTCTTTATCCATTCCTCAGTCAGTGGACATTTACGTTGTCTCCATGTCATGGCTGGTTCAAAATGGGGCAGGGAGTACCTCAAGGCTGTATGTTTTCACCCTGCTTTTTTAATTTATATACAACGTAATCATGTGAAGTTCAGGACTGGAGGAATCACAAGCCAGGGTCAAGATTGCCAGGAAAAATACCAGCAATCTTAGATATGCAGATGATACTACTCTAATGGCAGAAAACAGAGAAGAACTAAAGAGCCTTTTTATGAGTGTGAAGAAAGAGAGTGAAAAACCTGGCTTAAAACTCAGCATGCAAAAGACTAAGATCACAGCATGTGGTCCTATCACTTCATGGCAAAGAGATGGAGAAAAAAGTGGAAACAGTGACATTTTTCACTGGGCTCCAAAATCACTGTGGACATTGACTGCATCCCCGAAATTGAAAAGGTCTTACTCCTTATAAAGAAAGCTATGACAAACCTAGACAGTGCATTACAAAGCAGAGATACACCTTTGCTGACAAAGGTCTATATAGGGAAAGCTGTGGTTTTTCCAGTTCAGCTTAGTTGCTCTGTCGCTCTGTCGTATCCAGCTCTTTGCGACTCCATGGACTGCAGCACGCCAGGCCTCCCTGTCCATTACCAACTTCCAGAGTTTACTCAAATTCATGTCCATTGAGTTGGTGGTGCCATCCAACTATCTCATCCTAGTAGTCTGCTTCTCCAAACGCCTTCAATCATTCCCAGCATCAGTGTCCTTTCCAGTGAGTCAGTTCCTCACATCAGGTGGCCAAAGGATTGGAGTTTTAGCCTCAGCGTCAGTCCTTCCAGTGAATATTCAGGACTGATTTCTTTTAGGATGGACTGATTGGATCTCCTTGCAGTCCAAGGGACTCTCGAGTCTTCAACACCACAGTTCAAAAGCATCAGTTCTTCGGTGCTCAGCTTTCTTTGTCTTTATAGTCCAACCCTTACAAACATACATGACTAGTGGGAAAACCATAGCTTTGACTAGTTGGACCTTTGTTGGCAAAGTAATATCTCTACTTTTTAATATGCTGTCTACGTTGGTCTTAACCTTTCTTCCAAGGAGCAAGCATCTTTTAATTTCATGGGTGCAGTCACCATCTGCAGTGATTTTGGAGCAAAAAAAATAAAGTCAGTCACTGTTTCCCCATCTGTTTGCCATGAAGTGCTGGGACCTGATGCCATTTTAGTTTTCTGAATGTTGAGTTTTAAGCCAACTTTTTCACTCTCCTCGTTCACTTTCATCAAGAGACTCTAGTTCTTCTTCACTTTCTGCCATAAGGGTGGTATCATCTATATATCTGAGGTTATTGATGTTTCTCCTGGCAGTCTTGATTCCAGCTTGTGCTTCTTCCAGCCCATTGTTTCTCATGATGTACACTGCATAAAAGTTAAATAAGCGTGGTGACCGTATACAGCCTTGATGACTCCTTTCCCTATTTGGAACTAGTCTGTTGTTCCATGTCCCGTTCTAATTGTTGGTCCCTGACCTGCATACAGATTTCTCAAGAGGCAGGTCAGGTGGTCTGGTATTCCCATCTCTTGAATAATTTTCCACAGTTTGTAGTGATTTTCATGACTACAGCCACAAAATTAAAAAACCTCCTAACTCCTTATAAAGAAAGCTATGACAAATCTAGACAGCATATTAAAAAGCAAAGACATCACTTTGCTGACAAAGGCCTGTTTTGTCAAAGCTGTGGTTTTTCCAGTAGTCATGTATTGATGTGAAAGTTGGACCATAAAGAAGGCTGAATGCTGAATATTTGATGGTTTATAATTATGG
Source organism: Neotragus moschatus (assembly GCA_006410615.1). Taxonomy (NCBI): domain Eukaryota; kingdom Metazoa; phylum Chordata; class Mammalia; order Artiodactyla; family Bovidae; genus Neotragus; species Neotragus moschatus. The sequence continues at coordinate 390,407 of SJYA01000146.1, forward strand.
TGCTGGAAAAGACTCTTGAGAGTCTTGGGCAGCAAGGAGATCAAACCAATCTGTCCTACAGGAAGTCAAACCCAAATATTTATCGAAAGGACTGATGGTGATTTTCTAATACTTTGGCCACCTGATGCAAAGAGCCAACTCGTGGAAAAGACCCTGATGCTGGGAAAGATTGAGGACAGGAGGAGAAAGGGGTGACAGAGAATGAGATGTTACATGGCATCATGACTCAGTGGACATGAGTTTGAGCAAACTCCTAGATAGTGGAGGACAGGAAAGCCAGGTGTGCTGCAGTCCATGGGGTCACAAAGTTGGATACAACTTAGCAACTGAACAGCAGTGGTTTGGCTATTGTAAACACTGCTACAGTGATCTTTGTTGCTTAATTTCTCCAACACTGCCTTCGTTTATGTTTGATCTTCTAGTGTACCCTTTTCATTTAAAAAAATTTCATTTTAAAATACACTGGTGATCATGATATCTTATGTTTGTATCACTTTAGTTTGAAACAGTAGTAGCTTGACTTTTTATTTATATATTTGGGCATACCTCAAATATATTGCAAGTTTGGTTCTAGAATACCACAGCAAAGCAAATAGCACAGTAAAGTTACTTGAGTTTTTCAATTTTCCAGTTATGTTTGGTCTAAAGTATAGCTTGTTAAATTTTCAGTGTGACTATGTCTTAAATGATGTATATATCTTTATTTACATATATAAAAACACGTTATTGCTAAGACATGCTAGCCATCATCTGAGCCTTCAGCTATTTTTAGTCTTTTTGCTGAAGGAGGGTCATTCCTCCGTGTTGATTGTTGTGGAATAATTAGGGTGGTGGTTTCCAAAGGATGGAGTGACTGTGGCAGTTTCTTAAAATAAGGCAACAGTGAAGTTTGCCACACTGGGGGTCTCTTGCATTCATGAATGATTTCCCTGTAGCAGGCAGTAATGTTTGGTGGTAGTTTACCACAATAGAACTTTAAAAAAAAATTGGAATGAGCCCTCCCAAACTTGCCACTGCTTTATCACCTAGGTTTGCATAATATTCTAAATTCTTTATTGTCATTTGAACATCTGCTCAGCATCTTCAGCAGTTACAGGTTTCATCTCAAGAAAGTGCTGTTTGCTCATACGCAAGAAGCATCTCATTTGTTAGTGTTTATCATGAGATTTGTAGCAATTCAGGCATATATTCAGACTGCACTTCTAATTTTATTTCTTTGCTATTTCACTCACTACACCAGCAGTTCTTTCCCCCACTGAAGACTTGAATCCCTCAAATTCATCTGTGAGGGTTGAAAACAACTGTTTGCAAACTCTTGTTGATATTTTGACCTTTTCCATGAATCATGAATGTCACTAATCGTATCTAGAAAATACCATTTTGAATAAATGAATCTTTTCCTGAATCGTTTCCTGGTTTTCACCTGACCTCATCCAGGTTCATCAGAGAAATCACCATCTATGACAGGTACAATCTTATAATAGATATTTCTTAACTAATAAAACTTGAAAACTGAAATAACTCCCTTGTGGGCTGCAGGATGGGTTCTGTGTCAGGAGATGTGAAAATGGCATACGTCTCAATGTGTATCTTTAGCAGAGCTCTTTGGTGATCAGTTACATTGTCAAGGAGCAGTAAGTAATATTTGAATCTTTTTTTTTTTTCTGAGCAGTAGATCTCAAGAGTAGGCTTAAAGCATTTGCTAAACAATGTTGCAAACAGATGTACTGTCAACCAGGCTTTGCTTTTCCATTTCAATAGCACAGGCAGAATAGAAAATAGTGTAATTCTTAAGGGCTCTGATTTTTGGAATAGTAAATGAACACTGTCTTCAATTTAAAGTCACTAGTTGCATTAGACCCTGTCAAGAAAGTGTGCTCATTTTTTTGAAACTCTGAAGCCAGGCACTGACTTCTCCTATACCTGTGAGAGTTCTCAATGGCATCTTCTTCCAGTGTAATACTATTTTGTCTACATTGAGAAACTTTAGTTTTGTTGTTCAGTCACTCATTCATGGCCGAGTCTTTGCAACCCCATGGAGTGCAGCACACCAGGCTTCCCTGTCCTTCACCATCTTCCAGAGTTTGCTCAAACTCATGTCCATTGAATTCTAACCATCTCATCCTCTGTCATCCCCTTCTCCTTCAGCCTTCAATCTTTCCCAGCATCAGGGTCTTTTTCAATGAATCTGCTCTTCCCATAAGGTGTCCGAAGTACTGGAGCATCAGCTTCAGCATCATTCCTTCCAATGAATATTCAGAGTTGATTTCCCTTAGGATTGACTGGTCAGATCTCCTTGCTGTTCAGGGGTCACTCAAGAGTCTTCTCCAACACCACAGTTCAAAAGCAGCAATTCTTTGGTGTACAGCTTTCTTTATGGTCTAGGTCTCATATCTGTACTTGACTATTGGAAAAGCTATATATTTGGCTAGATGTGCCTTTGTCAATAGACCGATGTGTCTGCTTTTTAATATATTGTCTAGGTTTGTCATAGCTTTTCTTCCAAGGAGCAAGCCTCTTTTAATTTCATGGCTGCAGTCACTGTCTGTAGTGATTTTGGAGCCCAAGAAAGTAAAGTCTGTCACTGTTTCCATTGTTTCCCCATCTATTTCCCATGAAGTGATGAGACCAGATGCCATGATCTTTTGTTTTTTGAATGTTGTTTTAAGTCAGTTTTATCACTTTTCCCTTTCACACTCATCAAGAGGCTCTTTGGTTCCTCTTTGCGTTGTGCTATAAGGGTGGTGTCATCTGCATATCTGAGTTTATTGATATTTCTCCTGGCAGTCTTGATTCCAGCTTGTGCATCATCCAGCCTGGCATTTCGCATGATGTACTTTGCATTAAGTTAAATAAGCAGGGTGACAGTAGACAGCCGTGACAAAAATCCCAATTTGAAACCTATCTGTTGTTTCATGTCTGGTTCTGACTGTTGCTTCTTGACCTGCATATAGATTTCTCAAGAGGCAGGTCAAGTGGTCTGGTATTCCCATCTGTTTAAGAATTTTCCACAGTTTATTGTGATCCAAACAGTCAAAGGCTTTAATGTAGTCAGTGAAGCACAAGGAGATGTTTGTTCTGGAATTCTCTTGCTTTTTCTATGATGCAATAGATGTTTACAATTCGATCTCTGGTTCCTCTCTCTTTTCTAAATCCAGCTTGTACATCTGGAAGCTCTTGGTTCAAATATTGGAAGCTCTTGGTTCAAATACTGTTGAAGGCTACTTTGAAGGATTTTGAGCATTAATTTGCTAGCATGTGAAAAGAATGCAGTTGTTTGGTAGTTTGAACATTCTTTCACATTGCCTTCTTTTAGGATTGGAATGAAAACTATCCTTTTCAAGTTCTGTGGCCACTGCTGAGTTTTCCAAATTTGCTGGAATATTGAGTGCAGCACTTTGACAGCATCATCTTTTAGGATTTGCAGTAGCTCTTCTTGAATTCACTAGCTTTTTTTCGTAGTAATGCTTCCTAAGGCCCACTTCACACTGCAGGATGTTTGGCTGCAGATGAGTGATCGATCATACCACTGTGGTTATCCAGATCATTAAGAACTTTTTTTGGGTATAGTTCTTCTGTCTATTCTTGCCACCATCTTTTTAATATCTTCTGCATTTGTTACAGCTATACTGTTTCTTTCCTTTATTGTGGCTGTCTTTGCATGAAATATTCCCTTGGTATCTCTAATTTTCTTGAAGAGATCTTTAGTCTTTCCTATATTGTTTTCCTGTATTTATTTGCATTGATCACTTAGGAAAGCGTTCTTATGTTTTGTTGCTTTTCTTTGGAACTCTGTATTCTGATGAATATATATCTTTCCTTTTCTCATTTCCCTTTTGCTTCTTTTCTTTTCTCAGCTATTTGTAAGGCCTTCTTAGACAAACATTTTGCCTTTTTGCATTTCTTTCTCTTGGAGATGGTTTTGATCACTGCTCCTGAAGAACGTTTGAGCCTCCATCGATAGTTCTTCAGGCACTCTTGTGTATTAGCTGCTGAACAACCATCATCAGGAGAATGTTGGAACCCCCCCAAAAGAGACTTCATGTAAAAGGGCAAAGGATGCCACAGCAAGATCGTAGGAGGGTGCAGTCACATTTAAAATCAAACCTCATACCATCCAGAGACTCTTGGAGGGTGCAAACAAAACCCTGTGTGCCCCAGGACCAGGAAAGGGAGCCGTGATCTCTACAAGAGGCTGAGCCAGACCCGCCTTTCTGTGTTTGAATGTCTTTTGCAGAGGCGTGTGTCAGAAGTGGCCAGCTGCTGGGATAATTCCGGGAGGTTCCGCAAGTGGCATAAGTCCTCCTGGAGTAGATTGCCATTATCCCCACTACAGAGTCACAGAGCAGGCCACCCAGAAACCAGAGTACAATTATCCCAAAGAAGTTCTTACATTGTTATGAATGTTCTAGGCCCCACAACAGATTTCTCCACCTGGGGGTCTGGCCAAGGGACTGAGAAAGCCCAGGGAGTTTGACTTGAAGTTCAGTTTAGTGTAAATATGTTAATTATTTTAACTAGATCTTCTAGTTAATTTGGTACAACTTCTGCATCAGCATTTGCTGCTTTAGCTTACACTTTTATGTTAAGGAGACAGCTTCTTTCCTTAAGTGTCCTGTACCAATTTCTGCTAGCTTCAGACTTTCCTGTTACAGCTTCTTCAGTTCTCTTAGCCTTTATAGAATTAAGAGAGTTAGGGCCTTTTTTGGATTAGGCTTGGCTTAAGAGAAAGTTGTAACTGATTTGATCTTTTATTGAGATCACTCAGACCTTCTATCACCAGTAGGCTGTTTTGTTTCCTTTTCATTCTTGTGTTTTCTAGGATAGCATTTTCAATTTTCTTCAAGAACTTTTCTTTGAATTCACAATTTGACTAACTGCTTGGTGCAAGAGACCTTGCTTTTGATCACTCTGAGCTTTCAACATTTCTTCTTCATTAAGCTTAATCACAACTAGGTTTTGATTGAAAGTGAGAGACATACAATTCTTCCTTTGAGTTGAACACATAGTGGCTCTTGTAGATTTATTAATTGGCCTAATTTCAGTATTATTACATATCAAGGAGACGGAGAGCGAGACAGAGGAATGGCTGTTCCGTGGAGCAGTCATAATATACACAGTATTCATTGACTATGTTCTTTGGCTTATGTGGGTGTCATTCACAGCACCTGAAAACAGTTATGATAGTAACCTTGATGATCACAGATCACCATAATGCATGATCAAAAGTTTGAAGTATTGTGAGAATTAGCAAAATGTGACACAGAGACATAGCAACTGCTGTTGGAAGAGTAGCGTTGATAGACTCTCAGAGTTTCCACAAAACCTTAAATTAGTTAAAAAAAAAAAAACATTATCATCAAAGTGCAGTAAAATGAGATATACTTGTAATAACTTGTAAAATCTTGTTTCTGTCCCCATCCTTCACTTATATTATTGTTATATCTTTTCATTCAAAGAATTACATATTCCATAATCTTGGATTGGAAGAGTTTATAGTGTTAAAATGTCCAAACATTTTGGACAAAGCAGTCTACAGATTTAATGCAACTTGTATCAAAATATCCATGGCAGTTTTCATAAAACTAGAAAAAGTTGTCCTAAAATTTATATGGAACTGCAAAAGACCCAGAATTGCTGAAGCAATCCTGAGGAAAAAGAACAAGAACAAAGCGTAGCCCTTTCAAACTTCAGACTCCACTACAAAGCTATAATATCTTACCTATTACAGAAAATAATCTGGTAAAATGGTATAATTGAGTCACTTTGCTGTATTCCTGAAACAAACATGGTATTGTAAATCAATTATACTTCAATTAGAAAGTCAACTATATCTTTATACATTGTGTATTCATTAACATAGCTATATAAATACTATTTTATTATTTTTCTTTTAAATTATAAAGGAAACAAACATGGGAATTACAAACCAAAAATAAATGATGTTGACTTCTGTATTTGCCTTTTAGTTCATTTTTCCAGTGTTTTCTGTTTTTTTGTGTGTGGCTTCAAGTTACTGTTTTTTGTTCTTTCATTTCTGCATAAGGGACTTCCTTTATTATTTGTTGTAGGGCATTGCAGGTCTAGCAGCAACCTTCAGTTTTTATTTTTCTGGGAATGTCTTCGTTTCTCTTGTCATTCTTGAATGATAGTTTGCTGGGTATAGAATTCTTGTTTTGACAGTTTTAGCATTTTAGATATGTCATTTTAATGCCTTCTGGCTTCTGTATTTAATGAGAAATTGAGTGTTAGTCTTATTGTGGATTCTGTGGATTACTTGTATGTGATCAGCTTGTTTGTTTTTGTTCTTTAAGTTTCTTTCATTAATCTTGCTTTTACAGTTTGTACAATTGACTTCTGAATCAAGTACGTTTGAACTGCACTCTTAGTTAGACAAATGTTTTTCAGTAAATACTAAAGTTCTTCACAGTCTGGTTGGTTGAGCACTGATACAGAATCATGGATATGGGCCAGCCAACTGCGAAGTTATATATGAAGTTTTTGAATGTGCAGGAAGTCAATTCCCTTAATCTTGTTGTTGTTTAAGAGCCAACTATAGTTTGTATCTGTGTGCCTTTAAAAAGATGACTTTCTGTTTAATTATGATAAAGTGTTAGCAATATTCATCATGTTTTCTAATAATGCTTAAACGTATCTTACACCCAGTAGTTTGTTTCTCCCACTCCCCATCCCTATATTACCACTCTTTACCCTTTCCCACTGATCTACTATTAATAGTTTATTCTCTATATCTCTGTGTGACTCTCTTTTGAATTTCTCCTTCTTGGAGTTCATTTATCTTACTAATTGTGTAGATTTATGTATTTAAAATAGGTTAAGTTTTTGCCATGTATCTTCAGATAGTCTTTTTTGTCTCTGTTTATCTACTTCTGAAAGTCTTAAGTTCAATATCTGGGCTTAGATGGAGATGATTTCTATGAATTTTTGTTTTCTGTTAATGGGCCATCATTTCATATCTTTTTTGTATGCCTTTTTTATTTTTGATGTTATTAAAAAACTGGACATTTTCAATATGTCCAGTGTTCATTATGTCCAGTGTTGTAACATTGGACACTAGGTTCTTCTCTCCTCCCCATGGTTTACTGTTGTCTTTTCAAGGGCTACAGTCATCTCTTTATTTGCTTTACTAACCTGTTTTTGCAAAGACTGTAGTCTTTGTCATGGGTGGGTCCTAAAATTTTGTTGTCTGTTCAGCGGTCATCTTTGAGATTTCTTTTAATAATGGAAACAAGTAATTTCTGCCTTTTTTTTTTTTTTGCAGATTGTCTATTAGCTGAGGTACCTCTTCAAAAATTAGGCAGGGTTCCTACAGCTTTGCCTTAGTATTCACTTTGTGCTTGCACGGAGAGCAAAGATCACCTAGAATTGAAAGCCTGTACTCCTTAGTTCTTTTCTAAGAATCCATCCAGCCCTGGGCATTCATGTAATACTCTCCATTTCCTTGCATATGTGATACCCCTTTAAAGTACTTTCTCCCCAAATATCTTTATTCTCCCTCTTTTTAAGTTTGAGGCTTTTTAGATTGTTTTATGCTTATGCAATCCACTCTCTTGCCCCAGACAGCTACTTGTATCACTGTGTGTTTAAATGATTTTGAAAGATAATAGGTTTTCCAAAAAAAGAAAAAGGGAGCTCTTCAAAACACTCTGCTACAGTTTTAGAGAACGAGTCCATGGTGTTCTCTTTGGCACTAGCAAGCCACACCAGTAACTTGGTCTCCTGTTCTTGTGCAGCTATGGAGATGGCATATGAGTAAGCAAAAATACTACTGTGCTCTCTTATCAAATATAATAGACGACCTTTAGGCACTCCTCTCTTTATCATAAACTTTCATTAGATTCCAGATGTTCATAAGAGACGAGCTTTGTTGTTTTTTTGACCAAACTAAGAGTTGATTCTGGCTTCCCTGGTGGTTCAATGGTAAAGAATCCACCTGCCAATATAGAAGATGTGGATTTGATCTCTGGGTCAGGAGAACTCCCCTGGAGAAGGAAATGCAACCCACTCCAGTATTCTTGCTTGGGAAATCCCATGGACAGAGGAGCCTGGTGGACTACAGTTCCTGGAGTCCCCAAAAAGTTGGACTTGACTTAATAACTAAAAAATAACAAAAGTTCCTTTACTGGAGGGCCTAATTTTTGAGGTTTCCTAGTCTTCCATTTTCCATGACATCATTTCTTTCTTTTGTTTTTGAAAGATTGACGATTTGATTTTCATGATTTTTTCCACTTCACATTTCAAACATTGCTTATCTGTCTTTCAGCTTACATTGTTGGAGTTGGTGATGGACAGGGAAGGCCTGGTGTGCTGCAGTCGACGGGGTCATAAAGAGTCAGACACAACTGAGTGACTGATCCCATGGACCCCAGCACTCAACAGTTTTCTGTCCTTCACCATCTCCTGGAGTTTGCTCAGACTCATGTCTATTGAATCAGTGATGTCATCCAACCATCTTATCCTCTGTCGTCCCCTTCTCCTGCCTTCTCTCTTTCCCAGCATCAGGGTCTTTTCCAGTGAGCTGGCTTTGCATCAGGTGGCCAAAGAATTGGAGCTTAAGCATCAGTCCTTCCAATGAATATTCAGAATTGATTTCTTTTAGAATGGACTTGTTTAATCAGCTTGCATAGTTTCTACCGCGAAGTCTGATCAGAATTTTTTGTTTGTTTCTCTGTATATGAGGAATTATGTTTCTTTTGTTTCCTTTTGATTTTCTTCATATTTACCAATATTTATATTTTAGAATATTCGTGGGAATTCTCTGATCTTTCTTCTGTGTTTTAAAATCTCAAATTACTTTTGGAAAGCTGTTTGCTACCTCTTCAAATGTTTGTTTTTGCCTTGATGTTTCTCTCTCCTTCTGAATTCTAGTTATGTGTTATTCTGTTAGGTATTGTGCCATGGCCTGTCTTGGGTGCTCTGTTTTGTCTCACTCTGCTGCTTTTTTTTTTTTTTTTAAGATAAGTTTTAGGTTCTCAGCAGAATTGAATAGAAGTTAGAGAGATCCCCCATAACTCCTGTTCCCATATACCTATAACCTCTTCCACCATTAACATCCCACATCACGATGATCCATCTGTTACAGTCAGTGAACCTGTGTTTACAATGTCATTATTACCCAGTGTTTGTAGTTTACAATAGGGTTCACTCTTTGTGTTATGTATTCTATGGGGTTTGTTTTAAATATGCAGTTTAGATGTACCCATGATTCTAGTATCATACAAAATAGAGTCTGTGCCCTCAAAATCTTTTGGTCTCACTTGTTCATCTTTCCTATCACATAACGTTTGGCCACCCCTGATATTTTTACTGTCCTCATAGTTTGACCTTTTCCAGAATGCCATGTCATTCAAATCATATGGGGTGTAGCTGTTTCACATTGGCTTCTTTTAGTTAGTGATATGTATTTGAGCTTCCTCCATGTCCTTTCCTGGTTTAAATGTTAAGTAATAATGAATTTTCAATTCATTTGAGTAAATACAAAGGAGTGTCCTTGTTGGTAGTACTGGTAGTTTGTAGTACTGTTGATTGTAGTCTGTGTATTCTGGCATACTCATTTTTTTCTAAAGTAATTTTCAGAGAACCTAAATAGACATTTGGAGAAGGCAATGGCAATCCACTCTAGTACTCTTGCCTGGAAAATCCCATGGATGGAGGAGCCTGGTAGGCTGCAGTCCAAGGGGTCGTGACGAGTCAGACACGACTGAGCAACTTCACTTTCACTTGTTACTTTCATGCATTGGAGAAGGAAATGGCAAACCACTCCAGCATTCTTGCCTAGAGAATCCCAGGGACGGGGGAGCCTAGTGGGCTGCCATCTATGGGGTCGCACAGAGTCGGACACGACTGAAGCAATTTAGTAGTAGCAGCAGCAGCAGCAAATAGACGTTTTTCAGAAGAATATATACAGATAAACACAATCTACATGAACAGGTACTCAACCTCACTAATCTTCAGGGAAATGAAAATCAGAGCCATAATGAGGTCTTCCTTCACACCTATGTGAGGATGTCTTTGGTCAAAAAGATGAGAGATATTCTCGTTGAAGATACGGACAGAACAGAAACCTTGTCACTATTGGTAGAAATGTAATTTGGTACAATCTCTAGAAAACAAATAATTAAAAATAAGACTGTTGCATTATATATATAATATTATATAGCAATTCCACTTCTCATTATATATCCACAATAAATGAAATCATTATTCCAAACATATAGATGTATTTATCCCATGCTTAAAGCAGCATTCCGTTTTGCCTTGATTCATGGACCTAACATTCCAAGTTCCCATGCAGTATTGCTCTTTGCAGCATTGAACCTTGCTTCTATCACCAGTCCCATCCACAACTGGGTATTGTTTTTGCTTTGGCTCCATCCCTTCATTCTTTCTGGAGTTAATTCTCCACTGATCTCCAGTAGCACATTGGGCACCTACCGACCTGGGGAGTTCCTCTTTCAGTATCCTATCTTTTTGCCATTTCACACTGTTCACGGGGTTCTCAAGGCAAGAATACTGAAGTGGTTTGCCATTCCCTTCTCCAGTGGACCACATTCTGTCAGAACTCTCCACCATGACCCACTCATATTGGGTGGCCCCACAGGGCATGGCTTAGTTTCATTGAGTTAGACAAGGCTGTGGTCCATGTGATCAGATTGGCTAGTTGTCTATGATTGTGGTTTCAGTCTGTCTGCTCTCTGATGCCCTCTCTCAGTGCCTACCGTCTTACTTGGGTTTCTCTTACCTTGGACGTGGGGAATCTCTTCACAGCTGCTCCAGCAAAGCACAGTCACTGCTCCTTACTTTGGACATGGGGTAGCTCCTCTTAGCCCCTGCCCCTGACCTCAGGCATTGGGTAGCTCCTCTTGGCCACCGCCCCTGACCTTGGATGTGGGGTAGCTCCTCTCGGCCGTGCATATTGAAAAGCAGAGACATTACTTCGCCAACAAAGATCCGTCTAGTCAAGGGTGTGGTTTTTCCAGTAGTCATGTATGGATGTGAGAGTTGGAATGTAAAGAAGGCTGATCGCTGAAGAGTTGGTGCTTTTGAACTGTGATGTTGGAGAAGACTCTTGAGAGTCCCTTGGACTGGAAAGAGATCCAACCAGTCCATCCTAAGGGAGATCAGTCCTGGATGTTCATTAGAAGGACTGTTGTTGAAGCTGAAATTCCAATACTTTGGCCACCTAATGTGAAGAGCTGACTCATTTGAAAAGACCCTGATGCTGGAAAAGATTGAGGGCGGGAGAAGGGGATGACAGAGGATGAGATAGTTGGATGGCATCACCGACTCAATGGATATGGGTTTGGGTAGATTCTGGGAGTTGGTGATATACAGGGAGGCCTGGCGTGCTGCGGTTCATGGGGTCCCAAAGAGTCAGACACGACTGAGCGACTGAACTGAACTACAGCAGCATTATTTACCATAACCGAAATATGGAAATAGCTTTATGTGTCCATGGGCTTAACGAATAGAGAAAACCTGCTTGTCTCTGTGTACAGATGGTGGAATATTACTCAGTTTATAAAAAAAACAAAACAAAAAAACAACTGATCATTAGACAACTTGGATCAGCCTGGAGGGCATTATACTAATGAAATTAGCACCACAGAAAAACGCAAATATCACATGAAATCACTTATATGTGATATCTATAGAGCGGGAAGATTCATGGAAAAAGTAGTGGAAAAAGTAGTTGCCAAGGGCAAAGTGGTAGAAATAAGGTGCGATTGATAAAAGGGTACAAACTTTGTTCTAAGTGAATATGGTCTGAAGATCTAATATATAATAAGATGACAGTAGTTGATAACACTTTCTTGTATAATTGAAATTTGCTAAGAGAGTTCAGTTCAGTTCAGTTCAGTCGCTTAGTCGTGTCTGACTCTTTGTTTGGGCCAAAGAAAAGAAGATATGTGAGATGATGGATGTATTAACTCACTCAATGAGGGAAGCCCTTCACTGTGTGTCCATATGTCAAATTATCTTGCTATAACTATCTTATAGTTTGTCAACTATACATCAGTAAACTGGAAAGATAATTTCTTTCTTTCTTTTTTAATTAACAGGATTACCTTTGAGGTTCTTTTGAAAGTTTTGAGTTGTACAGCACTTGATTATTTTGCTGCATTGTGGAAGGATCTTTGCAGCAATGATTACTTCAGAGTTACCAGTGTTACAGTAAGTATTACAGCTTTTCATTTTTTTAAATGCATGTCACACTTTTCTGTAGCAAAATACTTCTGTTAATGAGACATGAAATGTGTTCTTTGATAGTTGGGCAGTATGTTTGAAGTAAAAGAACTATTAGAGGGTATAATTATTATATCCATCTATAGCCTTTGCCTTATAATGCCAGTATGTAATGTCCATGTTACTGAACAAAAAAGTTACTGTCTTATTTTAGGATTCAGCAGAAACTGTGATCATCTGCTGGTTTGACATGCCAACCTCTTTTGTAAATAAAGTGTTAATGAAACAAAATCACACTGACTCCTTTGCAGAATTGTTTATGTGCTAGAGAAAAAATTAACCTGCAGACAGAAATATTTTGTTTGACTCTGTAGACAAGAGTTTGTAGACCTCTATTCCATATCACCCTCTCACCCCATGCCAGAACTTCTTTTCCCTGAGATTGAGATTGTAATTGATGAGTCCTTCTTGGCATTTCTGGTGGCATCTAATTAGATTTTTTGGAGTTACAGGACACATCTAGAATTTGATATTGTTTTCGATTCCCTGGGAAATGTGATCATGTAATGGCAAATACTTTGCCCTTTGTAGGTTTCATTAAGCTCCAGTGTAGGAATCTATATATTCTGATCATGTATGATAACAANAATTTAGTAGTAGCAGCAGCAGCAGCAAATAGACGTTTTTCAGAAGAATATATACAGATAAACACAATCTACATGAACAGGTACTCAACCTCACTAATCTTCAGGGAAATGAAAATCAGAGCCATAATGAGGTCTTCCTTCACACCTATGTGAGGATGTCTTTGGTCAAAAAGATGAGAGATATTCTCGTTGAAGATACGGACAGAACAGAAACCTTGTCACTATTGGTAGAAATGTAATTTGGTACAATCTCTAGAAAACAAATAATTAAAAATAAGACTGTTGCATTATATATATAATATTATATAGCAATTCCACTTCTCATTATATATCCACAATAAATGAAATCATTATTCCAAACATATAGATGTATTTATCCCATGCTTAAAGCAGCATTCCGTTTTGCCTTGATTCATGGACCTAACATTCCAAGTTCCCATGCAGTATTGCTCTTTGCAGCATTGAACCTTGCTTCTATCACCAGTCCCATCCACAACTGGGTATTGTTTTTGCTTTGGCTCCATCCCTTCATTCTTTCTGGAGTTAATTCTCCACTGATCTCCAGTAGCACATTGGGCACCTACCGACCTGGGGAGTTCCTCTTTCAGTATCCTATCTTTTTGCCATTTCACACTGTTCACGGGGTTCTCAAGGCAAGAATACTGAAGTGGTTTGCCATTCCCTTCTCCAGTGGACCACATTCTGTCAGAACTCTCCACCATGACCCACTCATATTGGGTGGCCCCACAGGGCATGGCTTAGTTTCATTGAGTTAGACAAGGCTGTGGTCCATGTGATCAGATTGGCTAGTTGTCTATGATTGTGGTTTCAGTCTGTCTGCTCTCTGATGCCCTCTCTCAGTGCCTACCGTCTTACTTGGGTTTCTCTTACCTTGGACGTGGGGAATCTCTTCACAGCTGCTCCAGCAAAGCACAGTCACTGCTCCTTACTTTGGACATGGGGTAGCTCCTCTTAGCCCCTGCCCCTGACCTCAGGCATTGGGTAGCTCCTCTTGGCCACCGCCCCTGACCTTGGATGTGGGGTAGCTCCTCTCGGCCGTGCATATTGAAAAGCAGAGACATTACTTCGCCAACAAAGATCCGTCTAGTCAAGGGTGTGGTTTTTCCAGTAGTCATGTATGGATGTGAGAGTTGGAATGTAAAGAAGGCTGATCGCTGAAGAGTTGGTGCTTTTGAACTGTGATGTTGGAGAAGACTCTTGAGAGTCCCTTGGACTGGAAAGAGATCCAACCAGTCCATCCTAAGGGAGATCAGTCCTGGATGTTCATTAGAAGGACTGTTGTTGAAGCTGAAATTCCAATACTTTGGCCACCTAATGTGAAGAGCTGACTCATTTGAAAAGACCCTGATGCTGGAAAAGATTGAGGGCGGGAGAAGGGGATGACAGAGGATGAGATAGTTGGATGGCATCACCGACTCAATGGATATGGGTTTGGGTAGATTCTGGGAGTTGGTGATATACAGGGAGGCCTGGCGTGCTGCGGTTCATGGGGTCCCAAAGAGTCAGACACGACTGAGCGACTGAACTGAACTACAGCAGCATTATTTACCATAACCGAAATATGGAAATAGCTTTATGTGTCCATGGGCTTAACGAATAGAGAAAACCTGCTTGTCTCTGTGTACAGATGGTGGAATATTACTCAGTTTATAAAAAAAACAAAACAAAAAAACAACTGATCATTAGACAACTTGGATCAGCCTGGAGGGCATTATACTAATGAAATTAGCACCACAGAAAAACGCAAATATCACATGAAATCACTTATATGTGATATCTATAGAGCGGGAAGATTCATGGAAAAAGTAGTGGAAAAAGTAGTTGCCAAGGGCAAAGTGGTAGAAATAAGGTGCGATTGATAAAAGGGTACAAACTTTGTTCTAAGTGAATATGGTCTGAAGATCTAATATATAATAAGATGACAGTAGTTGATAACACTTTCTTGTATAATTGAAATTTGCTAAGAGAGTTCAGTTCAGTTCAGTTCAGTCGCTTAGTCGTGTCTGACTCTTTGTTTGGGCCAAAGAAAAGAAGATATGTGAGATGATGGATGTATTAACTCACTCAATGAGGGAAGCCCTTCACTGTGTGTCCATATGTCAAATTATCTTGCTATAACTATCTTATAGTTTGTCAACTATACATCAGTAAACTGGAAAGATAATTTCTTTCTTTCTTTTTTAATTAACAGGATTACCTTTGAGGTTCTTTTGAAAGTTTTGAGTTGTACAGCACTTGATTATTTTGCTGCATTGTGGAAGGATCTTTGCAGCAATGATTACTTCAGAGTTACCAGTGTTACAGTAAGTATTACAGCTTTTCATTTTTTTAAATGCATGTCACACTTTTCTGTAGCAAAATACTTCTGTTAATGAGACATGAAATGTGTTCTTTGATAGTTGGGCAGTATGTTTGAAGTAAAAGAACTATTAGAGGGTATAATTATTATATCCATCTATAGCCTTTGCCTTATAATGCCAGTATGTAATGTCCATGTTACTGAACAAAAAAGTTACTGTCTTATTTTAGGATTCAGCAGAAACTGTGATCATCTGCTGGTTTGACATGCCAACCTCTTTTGTAAATAAAGTGTTAATGAAACAAAATCACACTGACTCCTTTGCAGAATTGTTTATGTGCTAGAGAAAAAATTAACCTGCAGACAGAAATATTTTGTTTGACTCTGTAGACAAGAGTTTGTAGACCTCTATTCCATATCACCCTCTCACCCCATGCCAGAACTTCTTTTCCCTGAGATTGAGATTGTAATTGATGAGTCCTTCTTGGCATTTCTGGTGGCATCTAATTAGATTTTTTGGAGTTACAGGACACATCTAGAATTTGATATTGTTTTCGATTCCCTGGGAAATGTGATCATGTAATGGCAAATACTTTGCCCTTTGTAGGTTTCATTAAGCTCCAGTGTAGGAATCTATATATTCTGATCATGTATGATAACAACAGTTTAGATATAATGAAAGTGACCAACAGTTCACATAATCATTTATGTGTTTTTAGAGTTCGAGATCATTTATATGTGTTTTTTCTAAGAAACTGTATTCTCCTTCCAGTTGGTCTCCTGTCCTTCCGCTTTTCCTCTAGAGTTTTAAGACAAAATACTGTCCAAATTACTTTACATGCTAAAAGCCACCAATACCTACCCTATTCATTTGTCTAAATATGAAAGTTTTAACCGTTCAGTTCTGTCTGACTCTGTAACCCTCTAGGCTCCTCTGTCTAGGGGATTCTACAGGCAAGAATACTGGAGTGGCCAGCTATTCCCTTCTCCAGGGGATCTTCCTGACCCAGGGATCAAACCCTGGTCTCTTGCATTGTAGGGAGATTCTTTACTGTCTGAGCCACCCAGCAAGCTTTACTATTCATTAAACATTATTAAATATTGCCAATTACAACATATTATTTATTCCAATAAATGTTGTAGTAGAGCTGTGCTAGGCTTTGAGGAGAAAGATCAAGTGGAAAAAACTCACTTTGTCCTTGCTGCCATAAAGCTTATATAGATAGATATTAATCAAATAATCACCAACATATAGATTTAAACTGCCATTGGTGCTTTGAATGTAAGCTAGAGTATTTTATTAGAATTTTAATACATGCCTTGAGGTAGTCTACTTTTCTAAAGAAGAACTGTAGGGAGGTAGGAGGAATCATGATAGGCAGAATCACAGTGTGTTTGAGGGACTGAAATAAAGCTGTCATTTCCCCCCCCCCCCCTCCAGGATTAAAGATGGAGAGTGGGGTAAGATATGGCTTGCAAGTAGAATAGGGCTGTATTGTATAGGACCTGCTAAGTCTTAAATTAAAAATTTTGAGCTTGTTTTCCCCTGGCAGTAGAAGGAAGTCATCATAGAGTTTTAATCATGAGAGAGATAGAACAATACATATACTTTGAAAATCATTCTTAGTACATAGTATAGTGATTTGATTGGAAAAAGCAACAGAAGAAACAAGGAGTCTTACTAGGAGAAAGGTGTGGCAGTGTCCAGGCCAGAGATAATAACAACTTGAGCTAAAATGATTACAGTGAAAATGGAGAGAGTAAGACAGAATTTAGAGAGTTTTCATGGAATTAAATGACTTTATAAGTTTGAATATGATTTTTCTATTCTCTTTATTTTTGTCCAGTAGTCATTTGCAGGCTTCTTGGTAGAGCAGTTTGGTTGACGTTTGAGTTTGCATAGTCCTTGAACCATCTTTCTGTGTCTGTTCTAGAGAGGTATTTGTTGATGTGTAATAAGAGTTAAGGTGGAAGGATATTTGTTTCACCTCTGTTTGTAGTAGTTAAAAACTGGAGACAGTCTAAGTACTCACAGATAGGGAACATATTATAGAGTAGCATTTAGGAATCCTTTGTATTTGTAGGAAAATTCCTATTAATTTAAGTTTAAAAAATTAAAATGTAGACATTGCTTTGTATTTATGTATATATATATGCCAGAGCATAAGTATTTATGACAGTATTGATAAAACTTAATAAGCTTGTTCTGCAGACTGAAATTCAGAGTTAGGGTATAGTGAAGTGAATTAGTATATTCTTATATCTTGCTTGAAATTAAATATATTTATATATTATGTATTCTAATAAAAATACATGGATTGAAGTGTGTTAGTTGTTTGTTGGTAATAGCTTTCATCTTTTAAGCTGGCTGAAGTGTGAAGAATTAAAAAACAATTGTACTTTTTTCTGTTGTCAGTAAACTATTGCTGAAGGATAAATTAATTTCACTAATGGGACACATTTTGTATCCTTGTAACAAATTTGCTTTTGTAGTTGCCTGGAGACTTCTATAAGCGTCAAAAGTACTAGTGTATTCTGTCCACATAAGAGAAATACTAAACATAAGATTTGCATTCTGCTCTCCTGCCATGGAGATAGAGATTTCACTTTTACCTTGAGATCTAAGGTTTTAAGATCTTTCATTTCCTCATTTGTAAAACTGAGACATCAATATGTTGTCTTAATAAGGTTTTGTGCATTGATAATGCCTATAAACTGGCAGACAGTATATACTAAATGGTCTATTTGGATTATAGTGAGGAGAAAAAGCAGTACGATTTATTATTCTTAATTAAATCAGTGATTGAAAGACGACTGATTCAGAAACTTATTGGAACACAGCAATATCCATTCACTTATGTATTATGAATGGCCATATTCATGGTATGGTCCACAAGTTGAGTATCAGATACAGAGAACTTCATACCATTCAGCCTAAAATATTTACTGTATAGCCGTTAAAGAAAATGTTTGCTGACCCTTGGGCTAGATCAGTATTATTTATAGTTTTAAATAACAAATTGCCTTTGAAGGTTTGCAAACAAAGAAGGAATGTGATATGAGAATATTAGTGATAGTAGTGTGTAGAGTTGCTTGGACAGGAAAATGTTAGAAGCAGAGAGCTAGGTTGCAATTAATTCAAGAAGGTGTGATTATGGTAGTAATCATGAAAAAATGGGAGGCGGAATTAGTATATAGAGGACGACTCAGGAGGATTTTTAACTGATGGCCTAAGAGAAAGACTGATGTGATTGTGAGTACAACAGGATAATGGGAGCAATAATAAGTTTATAAAACAGTGCAAATTTGGATATTAATAAATTAGTTATTTAGTGATATTGCTTTGAGTAGAGAGCTAGAAATAAGTCATAATTGGACTTAATTTTATGTGTGTTATTTGGTGAATTTGCGATGGCATGCAAAGAAGTGTTACACATGCAGTCGAAAATCTTGAATTACAGATAGGTCTAGTGATAATATACTGAAGTCATTTGCATAACAGTTGCATAAAAGTTGCACATCAGTTGGATGAGATCTCCAAGAGAGGTTAGTTTAAAGGGAAAAGAGCAGATACTAATGAGATGAGCTTTAAGGGATCAAAACAAAGAGAGTGGAGCTAAGAGCCGTCAGTGGAGCAGTTTCAGAAATATTAAGTTGTGAGTTGAGTTTACCATTTTCTTTGTACCCTTCCTCTTATTTGCAGTTTTATATAGATACAGTTAGTAATATAGAATTCAGTGAAGATATTTTTGTTAATACTATCCATACGTTTTTAATGCCATGCTAGGGTCAGCCTGTATTGGCCTAGAGAGCTGAAAATTAAATTTCCAGAAATTTTCTGACCTTGTTAAATATAACATGTATGCATGTGTGTGTGCTAAGTTGCTTCAGTTGTATCCAACTCTTTGCGACCCTATGGATCTCTGTAGCCTTCCAAACTCCTCAGTCCATGAGATTCTCCAGGCCTGAAGACTGGAGTGGGTTTCCATGCCCTCCTCCAAGGTGTCTTCCCTACCCAGGGATAAAACCTGCGTCTCTTATGTTTCCTGCATTGCAGGCAGATTCTTTACCACTGGTGGCCCTGGGAAGCCCATATATAACATAGCTACTATGGAAAGTTAAATTATGAAAGCTAAGAATTAAATAAATCCTATTAAAAATAAAAGTAAATTTTCAAAACTCATCACTTCCTAATTATTTTACATCTTACTGTTTTCTATGTTTACACCTTACTATTAGGTTTGTATTTACACCTCTTCCATGTATGGTGGAAATACTTTGTAGTAGTGTACTACTATTGTTAATTACTTCTCAACTCTGTATTTGGTGATGTCACATTGCTAGTTTGAATTTGGTTGTGATAAGAGTATTCACTTTATGAAAGTCAGCAAACACTATAAATCAAGACTCAGTATATTGTTTCATTGTTTGTGGACACAATAAAATGATGGAGAAATTGTTGATAATTCAGATTAAACTTAAAGATGTATCAGGTCTTTAGTCATTATATTATGACAACACAAAAATTTGAGGACATATCCTTCTAGTGTTCGAAAACTATTACAAATGCAGTTCAGTAAAGAAGATGCTCACAACATTGACTGATGAGTGAAGTTCCAACAGATGGCTTTGTCATTTCTTTTGCATTCTGTTCATTAAAGTGTACAAAGGTATCAACTTTTTTTCGTGTCAAAAGCCTATTCGCTCATCAATTGAAACCATAGGTTAGCTAGGGATACAAGAGTTTCACAAAATTATCAAAATCATTTGATATGAATATGTAAACTAGATAGATGCTCAAAATTCTCCAAGACAGGCTACAGCAATATGTGAACTATGAAATTAAAGATGTTCAAGCTGGTTTTAGAAAAGGCAGAGGAACCAGAGATCAAATTTCGAACATCCGCTGTATCATGGAAAAAGCAAGAGAGTTCCAGAAAAACATCTGCTTCTGCCTTATTTACTATGCCAAAGCCTTTGACTGTGTGGATCACAATAAACTGGAAAATTTTGAAAGAGATGGGAATACCAGACCACCTGACCTGTCTCTTGAGAAACCTCAGGTCAGGAAGCAACAGTTCGAACTGGATATGGAACAACAGTCTGGTTCCAAATAGGAAAAGGAGTATGTCAAGGCTGTATATTTTCACCCTGCTTATTTAACTTATATGCAGAGTACATCATGAGAAACGCTGGACTGGAAGGACAAGCTGGAGTCAAGATTGCCGGGTTATCAAAAACCTCAGATATGCAGATGACACCACCCTTATGGCAGAAAGTGAAGAGGAACTAAAGCGCCTCTTGATAAGTGAAAGAAGAAAGTGAAAAACTTGGCTTAAAGCCCAACATTCAGAAAACTAAGATCATGGCATCTGGTCCTATCACTTCGTGGCAAATAGATGGGGAAACAGTGGAAACAATGTCAGACTTTAATTTTTAGGTCTCTAAAATCAATGTAGATGGTGACTGCAGCCATGAAATCAAAAGACGCTTACTCCTTGGAAGGAAAGTTATGACCAACCTAGACAGCATATTAAAAAGCAGAGACATTACTTTGCCAACAAAGGTCTGTCTAAAGGCTATGGTTTTCCAGTGGTCATGTATGGATGTGAGAGTTGGACTATAAAGAAAGCTGAGCGCGAAAGAATTGATGCTTTTGAACTGTGGTGTTGGAGAAGACTCTTGAGAGTTCCTTGAACTGCAAGGAGATCCAGCCAATCCATTCTAAAGGAAATCAGTCCTTGTACTTATTGGAAAGACTGATATTGAAGCTGAAACTTCACTACTTTGGCCACCTGATGCGAAGAGCTGACTCATTTGAAAAGACCCTGATGCTGGGAAAGATAAGAGCAGGAGGAGAAGGGAAGGACAGAGGATGAGATAGTTGGATGGCATCACCGACTCAATGGACATGGGTTTGGGTAGACTCTGGGAGTTGGTGATGGTCAGGGAGGCATGGTGTGCTGGGGTCATGGTGTTGCAAATAGTTGGACCTGACTGAGCCCTAAACTGAACTAGATAGAATTTATGATAAAGAATATTGTGCATTTTTATTATTGCTTGTAATTTGTGTGCTCTACTTCCTTTATATTGGTACCGTTTCTAATAATTTATGTGCATAAATTTTTTGAAGTGCCATTCTTAAACATTTACTAACACACTTTCATCATATTATGCAATGAATAAAGTTCCTCCAAACCTTTATTTTTTTTTATATTGAAGAATTAGTCTTTTGCAGTTGTACTTTGCATTATGTTTACTATAGCAGCTGCCATTTCCACAGTTTTATTTCCTTGTCTGTATTTCTCAGTTTGGAAAATCATTTTATTCATTGTTACATAGTATTAACCAGGGAAGGTAATATTTTGAATTTGCTAAAGATTTTTTCTGAACCTGAAAGTATAAACCACTTCTAATCAGCTATATGTGTACATACAGCAAAAGGTAAGAAAGCTAGAGGAATAAAACTGCATTGTATTATTAATAGGTATGTATTTATTAATTTTTTCACTAAAATAATGTATCATATTTTCTAGAGATTCAACTAATGAGACTACTGCCCATTCTGATGCTGGCAGTGAACTTGAAGAAACAGAGGTCAAAGGAAAAAGAAAAAGAGGTCGACCTGGCCGGCCTCCAGTATGTATATACTGTCATCTTTGTTTCTATAATGGTTACCAAGGAAAGGTTCTTGATATGAGCTATTTGTTAATTATAATACTGTTAATACTTTTTAAAATCTCACTGACACATTAGAATGTCTTGCAAACTTTGCTTCATAAATAGCCTTAGCATGGGTAGAAAAAGAAAATTAATTATAGTATCTTTTTTGCTTTCCATGCCTCTCTTATAAATAAATGGTAGTCCATGTGAAGGGATTGGGAAGATGATCAACATAGAATGAGGTGTAGTTATGATTTCCTTGCTTTTTGTTTTTAGATACAGCTCTGATTTCTTGTGAGCTCTTTATGCATTTTTGTAGTATTTGATTTTAGTCTCAGAATATATTCTCATTTACACATGATTGAGAAGTTTAGAAAAGCTCTAAGTACTCCTACTGTATGGTATCTTTATGTCATTTAATTGAAAGTAGTAGTAGTATCAATGGTATCAGTGGGTTAATGCTTGTATTATTTTATACTCACCTTTATAGGAATAAAGGTGAGTTGGCTTTGTTATTGCAGTTTTAAAATTTTATTTTATTAAAGTTCTTACTATGGAAAAATTTAACCTCCTTCTATGGAAGTCATAATAGTATAATAAACTCTCCATATCAATCTAAGTTACAGCAGTTATCAAGTCATTGCCAATCTTTCTTTCCTGTATTATTTTTGAAGGTCATTTTAGATAGCATTCCATCTTTGAATATTTCAGAATGTATCTAAAACATAAGGGCTTCCCTTCTCTCTTTTTTAAAACATCACTCCATGACTTAGCAACTAAACAACAACTACCAATATCATTCTCATAATGCAAGATGACAGTATTTTAGTAAAATCACCAAATAAGACATTTAAAGTTTATAATCATCTCATAAATATTATCTTTAAAAAATTAGTTCATTAGTTTGACTCATGATCTACCTATTGCAATCAGTGGCTATATTATTTAACCAGTTATTATATATGTATGTCATTTGTAGTGACTTAAAAATGTTTCTTATGTTAATTTTATTCTATCAATATTTATCTGTTTGCCACAGTTTCTCATTAGATTCAGTGAAACTCCATAGCTTTTACTTTCCAGGGCAGTCTAACAACAACAAAGAAAGGGATAGAAAGATGACTTCTACAGTTTTCTTTACACTTGATTTTATCCTTAGCCTTTATATAAAATAAAAAATAGTGGAGGAAAAGACATTTATTATAAGCACTCTTTATAAACCTTAATTTTGTAGAAGTATTTGATTCTATGGTATTCCTTTAATAAACATGTTGGGCGAAGTGAAAGTCTTGTAGCTAGAAGCAGTAGATTCTTTTAGTTTGTCTTACTACTATATGGTTTTTCTAAGACTATTAGCAAGTCACATTGGTTTCTCTAGGAGTCATTGTTTATAAGTACACATTTTGAAATAAGACTAAAGTTGCTTGAAAATAGTAGAATAAACTGCAAACATGATTGCTTTGTTGAATTTGTTCCCCTCCCATTAAAATTCTTTATTTAATGATTCAAGTTAAGTGCTGTCTTCTTCAAGAACACCTTTATTTATTTATTTATTTTCCTAAACAGAATTTATCACCCCTTCAGCAGTCTGTTGTATTGTTTTTTATAACCTATTTAGTTTTAACTTGTCTACAGCTATATTCATGTCATGTTTTGCTTTCCTGATGAAAAGGAGTCTGTGTATCCAAATGCTTAACTCTTTTGTAGTTAGAAATAAGATTTTATTTTTAGTGAAATTGGCTTCCCTGGTGGCTCACACTGTAAGGAATCTGTCTACAGTGCAGTAGACCAGGGTTGTGTCTGTGGATAGGGAAGATCGTCTGGACAAGGGAATGACTACCCACTCCATTATTCTTGCCCGGAGCATTCCATAGGCAGAGGAGCCTGGTAGGCGACAGTCCATGAGTTTGCAAAGAGTCCAACATAACTGAAAGACTAGCACTGACTTAATGAAACTGATAATACATAATCTGATATGTAAATAGTACATGTTCATCCCATGTTTCTAGTATGGAAAAACTGTCAACCATCATAGGATAGTAGCATTCTAGAGCCATGTAGACGCTAGTCCTTATATTCACACTCATTAGTCACATAGCTTTTTCTATTTTTACCTGACTCAGACCCATTTCTTAACCTTGGAAACAAAGCTGCCTGAGTTTCTACTCTGGGCTTTGTACTGTACTGATGTTTTTTATGTCATTTAATCTTCACACCAGTACTGTTAAATAGGTCTTGTATGCAGTTTACAAAGTAGAAAACAAAAAAATAAAGTGGCTGAGGTCACATTGTTGCATAAGAAACAAAGCTAGGATTTAAATTCATAACCTACCTCCCAATCTCTTTCCCTCAAGAATGCCAAAACACCAAATGTTAATTAAAATTGAGAGGTATAATTGTCAAAATGATCATATTTGAGTTATGCCACAGTACCTGTTGTGAAGATGGCTTGGACACTTTCCATCAACTGGCTCCATTTTGAACAATTCTAAGTTTTGGTTCATAAACCCTTTGTTAGCGTTCATTCTTGTTAAAAGGACTTCATGGATCTCTGATTTTACTAATTTCCTCAGTAAAATGAAAACAGATTTTATAAGGACTTTGGGCAGCATTATTTTCCTTATTTCTAAATTCTTTGGAGACGTCTCATTTTTGGTATTTCTTTTCAGTAAGTTATTATTTCAGAGACTTCTTACTGAACTGTTACTTTGCAGATGTCCTAATTCGTACTTGTTATTATTGTGGCTCTGAAAGGATGATGCTATCCAAGAGTTGCACTTAGTATGTCAGAGGATCTGGAAGACCCAGCAGTGGCCATAGGACTAGAAAAGGTCAATACTCATCCCAATTCCCAAGAAGGGTAGAACTAAAGAATGTTCAAATCATAGGACAGTTGTAGTCATCTCCCTTGCTAGTAAGGTCATGGTTAAAATCTTACATGCTAAGCTTCAGCATTATGTGAACCAAGAATTTCCAGATGTCCACACTGGGTTTAGAAAAGGCAGAGGAATCAGAGATCAAATTGCAAACATTTGCTGGATAATAGAGAAAGCAAGGGAATACCAGGAAAAACATATGTTTCATTGACTGTGCTAAAGCCTTTGACTATGTGGATCATAACAAACTGTGGAAAGCTCTTAAAGAGGTGGAAATACCAGACCATCTTACCTGTCTCCGGAGAAACGTGTATGCGAGTCAAGAAACAACAGTTCACACTCTGTATGGAACAGCTGATTGGTTCAGGATCGAGAAAGGAATACGACAGGGCTGTGTACTGTCACCGTGTTTGTTTATATGCTGAGTACATTATGAGAAATGCCGGACTGAACGATTTACAATCTGGAATCAAAATAGACAGTAGAAACAACAGCCTCAGATATGCAAATGATACTGCTCTAATGGCAGAAAACTAAGAGGTATCAAAGAGCTTCTTGATGAGGGTGAAGGAGGAGAGTAGAACTGGCTTAGAACTAAGTATTAAAAAACTAATGGCATCCGGCCCCATTACTTCATGGCAAATACAAGGGGAAAAGGTGGAAGTAGTGACAGAGTTCCTCTTCTTGGATTCTATAATCACTGCAGATGGTGACTGTAGCCATAAAATCAGAAGATGTTTGCTTCTTGGCAGGAAAGTTATGACAAACCTAGACAGTGGGTTGAAAAGCGGAGACATTACTCTGCTGACGGAAGAAAGAAAGAAAGTTATGACAAACCAGCGCACTGGTCATAGCAAACACCCTCTTCCAACAACACAAGAGAAGACTCTACACATGGACATCACCAGATGGGCAACACCAAAATCAGATTATATTCTTTGCAGTCAAAGATGGAGAAGCTCTATAGACTCAGCAAAAACAAGACCGGGAGCTGATTGTGTCTCAGATCATGAGCTCCTTATTGCCAAATTCAGACTTACATTGAAGACAGTAGGGAAAATCACTCGACCATTCAGGTATGACTTATATCAAATCCCGTATCATTATACAGTGGAAGTGAGAAATAGATTTAAGGGACTAGATCTGATAGAGTGCCTGATAAACTATAGACAGAGGTTTGTGACATGGTACAAGAGACAGGGATCAAGACCATCCCGATGGAAAAGAAATGCAAAAAAGCAAAATGGCTGTCTTGGGAGGCCTTACAAATAGCGTGAAAAGTAAAGGAGAAAAGGAAAGATATAAGCATCTGAATGCAGAGTTCCAAAGAATAGCAAGAAGAGATAAGAAAGCCTTTTTCAGTGATCAATGCAAAGAAATAGAGGAAAACAAGAGAATGGGAAAGACTAGAGATCTCTTCAAGAAAATTAGAGATACCAAGGGAACATTTCATGCAAAGATGGGCTCGATAAAGGACAGAAATGGTATGGACCTAACAGAAGCAGAAGATATTAAGAAGAGGTGGCAAGAATACACAGAACAACTATACAAAAAAGATCTTCATGACCCAGATAATCACAATGGTGGGATCACTCCTCTAGAGCCAGACATCCTGGAATGTGAAGTCAAGTGGGCCTTAGGAAGCATCACTACGAACAAAGCTGGTGGAGGTGATGGAATTTCAGTTGAGCTATTTCAAATCCTGAAAGATGATGCTGTGAAAGTGCTGCCCTCAATATGCCAAATTTAGAAAACTCAACAGTGCCCACAGGACTGGAAAAGGTCAGTTTTCATTCTAATCCCAAAGAAAGGCAATGCCAAAGAATTCTCAGACTACCGCACAATTGCACTCATCTCACAAGCTAGTAAAGTAATGCTGAAAATTCTCCAAGCCAGGTTTCAGCAATACGTGAACCATGAACTCCCAGATGTTCAAGCTGGTTTCGAAAAGGCAGAGGAACCAGAGATCAAATTGCCAACATCTGCTGGATCATGGAAAAAGCAAGAGAGTTCCAGAAAAACATCTATTTCTGCTTTATTGAGTACGCCAAAGCCTTTGACTGTGTGGATCACAATAAACTGGGGAAAATTCTGAGAGAGATGGGAGTACCAGACCACCAGACCTGCCTCTTGAGAAACCTGTATGCAGGTCAGGAAGCAACAGTTAGACTTAGACATGGAATAGCAGAATGGTTCCAAATAGGTGAAGGAGTACGTCAAGGCTGTATATTTTCACCCTGCTTATTTAACTTCTATGCAGAGTACATCATGAGAAACTCTCGGCTGGAGGAAGCACAAGCAGTAACCTCAGATATGCAGATGATACCACCCTTATTGTGAAAGTGAAGAGGAACTAAAAAGCCTCCTGATGAAAGTGAAAGAGGAGACTGAAAAAGTTGGCTAAAAAAAACCTCAACATTCAGAAAACTAGATCATAGCATCTTGTCCCATCACTTCATGGGAAACAGATGAGGAAACAGTGGCTGACTTTATATTTTTGAGCTCCAAAATCACTGCAGATGGTGACTGCAGCCATGAAATTAAAAGATGCTTACTCCTTGGAAGGAAAGTTACGAGCAACCTAGATAGCATACTGAAGTAGAGACATTACTTTGCCGAATAAGGTCCGTCTAGTCAAGGCTATGGTTTTTCCAGCAGTCATGTATGGATGTGAGACTTGGACTGTGAAGAAAGCTGAGCACCGAAGAATTGATGCTTTTGAATTGTGATGTTGGAGAAGACTCTTGAGAGTCCCTTGGACTGCAAGGAGAGCCAACCAGTCCAATCTAAAGGAGATCAGTTCTGGGTGTTCATGGGAAGGACTGATGCTGAACCTGAAAGTCTAGTACTTTGGCCACCTCATGCGAAATGTTGACTCATTGGAAAAGACTCTGATGTTGGGAGGGATTGGGGGTAGGAGGAGAAGGGGACGACAGGATGAAATGGCTGGATGGCATCACCGACTTGATGGACAGGACTTTGAGTGAACTCTGGGAGTTGGTGATGGATAGGGAGGCCTGGCGTGGGGCGATTCATGGGGTCGCAAAGAGTCGGACACGACTGAGCTACTGTATTGAACTGATACAGTGTATTGAAAAGCAAAAACATTATTCTGCTGACAAAGGTCTGTATATTGAAGGCAATTGTCTTCCTACTGGTCACATAGGGTTGTGAGAACGGGACATAAAGAAGGCAGAACAACAAAGAATTGATGCTTTCAAACTGTGGTCCTGGAGAAGACTCTTGAGTGTGTTGGACTGCAAGGAGATTAAACCAGTCAATCTTAAGGGAAATCAAGCCTGAATATTCCTTGAAAGGACTGAAGGTGAAGCTTCAGTGTTTGTTCAACTGATGTGAACAGCTGACTCATTGGAAAAGTCCTTGATTTTAGGAAAGATTGAGGGCAGAAGGAGAAGTCGTCATTAGAAGAGATGGCTGGATGGTGTCCCTGATGCAGTGGACATAAACTTGGGTAAACTTTGGGAGATGGTGAAGGACAGGGAGGCCTGGTGTGCTGCAGTCCATGGGATTGCAAAGTATCGGACAAGACTGAGTAACTGAACAACAACAATTCAAATAATTATTGATCTGCAAACAGGCACTATGTAGTATCACCTTTATTCTGCCCCTGTGATTATATTAGGGATTCTCTGTCTACACCATCTCTAAGCTCATGTCACCCCGATTTATGTCTCCAGCTTGAACTTTACTCTGGATTCCAGACCACAGCTAAACGATGATTCCATTGAGAATCATTATTTAGCTATTTAATGGTCCCAAGATACTTTAAAAAACCAAACTTTCGCACTTCCATCCCCTGCTAAGCCCTTTTCCCATAATGGCAGCTTTGTGCTTCTAGTTGCTCAGCTGTAAACCTTGTAGTCATTCAGGCTTTCTTTCCCAGCCTATAGCTAAACTATCAACATATGTTGTTTAATTGATTTGCAAATTGCATCAATCATTTTTTACTGTAATGTTGAGTTAAGCCACCATCATGTGTTTTTGTTGAAACGTATCATGTGTGCTCCTTCAGAGTCCTGTGTCATCTTTTCAGTGGGGCCTCCCTTATGGATGGTATCTGGAATTGCGTTATCTTCCCTCCTACTGCAAGGGACTTTTTGTCCTCATCTTCTGTGTGTGTGTCTTCTCCCCTTTCTCTGTAGTACTTACTATTATCTAACATAGTATGTCCTTTAAGTACTTATTCATTGTCTGTCTCCCCCTATTAGAAGGTAAGCTGCTTGAAGTGAGGGAGTTTTATCTGGTTTGTTTACTGCTGTATAATAGTGTTAGTGTTTGACTTCAGTGACTCTTTATTGAGTTAATGAATGGTGTTTACTTTTGTTAAATCATCACTCTTTTTTTTACCTTAATGTTTAAAATTTTTTAAATTTTGAGATGGTTTCAGTCACAGATGAATTCCAAGAATTCTACAAAGAATTCCTGTGCAGATTCTTCATGCATATTGTCCAAATGTTAACATGTTACAACATTTGCTTTATCATATTTTCTCTCTTTATATGCATATACAGAAATGCATAAATGTAAGTATACATTTATATATACAAATCTCTTATATACCAATTATTATTTTTTAACTCTTTGAGAATAATTCGTTGACATGATGCCACTTTACTTGTAGTACTTTATTTAGTATAGATTTTCTTAAAATCAAATATATTCTTCACAACCACAGTACATGTTTTAAAAATCAGGAAAGCAATATTTGTATAATACTGACCTAGTGTACATAAATTTCATTCAGATTTTGTCTGATATTCTAATAATGGTCTAAATAGGAAAAAAATTTTTTTTCCCTTGGTTCATGATCCGATCTAGGATTTCATATTGCTTTTAGTTGTCATGTAAATCAGTGTAACTATAACCTCACCTATCTTTACTCTTTGGTTTAATGTTTTATTATGTTTTTTGTTCTCCATTCTATTTAAGTGAGACCAGTACTTATGTTCTGAACATTATTTAACTTTCATATTTACATAGGCTAAGTAGGAAAAGAAAGAGAGATACAATTTTTACTTTTCTGCCCATATATTCATACACATAGAAAATTTAGTATAGCATATACAACAAAATATTAACCATGAGTATCAGAAGTAAAGGTTAACAGGTGAATATATTTTTTGATAAATCAGATATTCTAATTTCCTTGGTACTATTGTTTATGTTATGAATTTTATGATATATATTTTATAGATTTAATCACTGCATAGTATTCTTCTTATAATTATCTAATTTAATTGATTCCCTATTCTTAAATATATATGTTAAAATTTGCTTACTAATTTAAACCATGAAGACATAAGCTTATATCTCAAGAATAAATTTTGTTCTAGAGCCATAGACACTTTTTAATCTAGATTCTTAAAATTACAATTCATTACTCAAAAGATATGCTATATATTTTGAAAGTTTTTGATGTATGTTACTGGGTTACTTTTCACACAACAAAATATATGGCATTACCTATGTTACTTTTGAGTATACTCATTATTAAGTCTTTTCTGGTTTTTAAGTAATGTAACATTTCGTCAATATGTTATGCAATAGTGGTCATTTGTATTTCTTTTCTGAATTGTCTATTGGTCCTTTTCGATACCACTTTTTCTATTTTTAATTTTCTAAACAATTGAAACATGTTTTAAAAATAGTTTTTGTAGCTTAAGCCTATATACTTTTATGATCAGTTTTAGAAATGTAATTATCATCTCTTTGTCAAATCAGCTTTCTTGTTTTATTTTGAAAATTTTTCATTGAACATTTAGATTAACATTAAATTCTGGCTTCCTTAATTATGCTAAAGGATACCATAATTTTTCCAGGAATTTAGAATTAAAACAGCAGTCACCATTTAACTTCCTCATCCCAAATCCCTTCCCCTCCATCCTATATGTAATTAGATTCCAGGTCTCATGAATTTTTGTTTTATAATGTCTTATACAATCTGTCCCTTTTGTTACATTTCCAATGTTCTTTTGTTTAGGGCTCACTTTAAAGGACTTTGACTGTTTCCTTCCTGTTTTTAAACTGTTCCCTTTCCATCCTATTTTTTAAATCACTGCCAAGTTGACCCCCCCCCTTTTTTTTTTAACTTGTTCGAATATTAAGAATCACTTTTTTATTTGGGGGCATGTTCTTCTAACTTATTTTATTATGTTTGTAAACTCATAACCTTTTATTCAGTCAAATACATCTCTTTTGTCCTTCTGTATATGGCTTGTGGTTTTTCACTTATTCCTGGGTGTTCATTGGAAGTACTGATGTTGAAACTGAAACTCCAATATTTTAGTCACCTGATGCGAAGAGCTGAATCATTTGAAAAGACCCTGATGCTGGGGAAGATTGAGGGCAGGAGGAGAATTGATGATAGAGGATGAGATAGTTGGATGACATCACCAATTTGATTGACATGGGTTTTAGTAGACTCTGGGAGTTGGTGATGGACAGGGAGGCCTGGCGTGCTGTGGTTCATGGGGTCACAAAGAATCGGATACGACTGAGCAACTGAACTGAACTGAACCTTAGCTTATGGTGTTTATTTTCTTTTTGAAATCTGTTTCCTAAATTCTGTTCATGGTAATTAACTAATTTTATTAATCTAAATTTATTTAATTGACCAAGTCTCAATTTTATGCTTATCTCTTGTGTGACTTTTTCCCTGATTAGCAGTCAGTGAAAGTTATTTTTCCTTTCATAGAACTCTTCCAATACTTATCTTAAAGCAAGTTTCCATGAAGTTTTTTTAAAAAAATATACTGTAGTTGTCTCTAGTTATTTGTGTTTCTGTTTCAGTTGTTAGTTTCAGAAGATTTTACATTAAGCTACCCCACATATGTTGATATTCATTATTTGTGAAAGGATGGGGATTACTTTATATTGATACCTCATGAATAAATTTAGGTACAGTTCAGTTCAGTCTCTCAGTTGCCATCTCTCATTTGGCCACTTCCAATTTGCCTTGATTCATGGACCTGACATTCCAGGTTCCTGTGCAATATTGCTCTTTACAGCACTGGACCTTGCTTCTATCACCAGTCACATCCAGAGCTGGGTATTGTTTTTGCTTTGGCTCCATCCCTTCATTCTTTCTGGAGTTATTTCTCCACTGATCTCCAGTAGCATATTGGGCACCTACTGACCTGGGGAGTTCCTTTTTCAGTATTTTATCATTTTGCATTTTCATACTGTTTTATGGGGTTCTCGAGGCAAGAATATTGAAGTGGTTTGCCAATCCCTTTTCCAGTGGACCACATTCTGTTCGACCTCTCCACCATGACCCGCCCGTCTTATGTGGCCCTATGGACATGGCTTAGTTTCATTGAGTTAGGCAAGGGTGTGGTCCTAGTGTGATTAGATTGACTAGTTTTCTGTGAGTATGGTTTCAGTGTGTCTACCCTCGGATGCCCTCTTGCAACACCTACCATCTTACTTGGGTTTCTCTTACCTTGGACGTGGGGTATCTCTTCACAGCTTCTCCAGCAAAGTGCAGCTGCTGCTCCTTACCTTGGACAAGGGGTTATCTCCTCACCGCCACCCCTCCTGTCCTTGAACATGGGATAGCTCCTCTAGGCCCTCCTGCGCCCGCGCAGCCACTCTTCCTTGGACATGTGGTTATTCCTCCTGGCCGCCACCCGTGGCCTCGGGCATGGGGTAATTCCTCTCGGCCACCGCCCTGGCCTTGGGTGTGGGGTAGCTCCTCCTGGCCTCCACCCCTGACCTCAGACTGGGGTAGTTCCTCTTGGCTGCCACCCCTGACTTTGGACATGGGGTAGCTCCTCCTGGCCTGCCACCGACCCTGAACTCGGACTCAGGTAGCTCCTCCCAGGTGCTGCCGTTGACCTCAGACTGGGGTAGCTCCTCTTGGCCGTTCCTGTACCATCGCCGCCTGGCACTCTTGGCTGCTGCCCCTGACCTCGGATGTTGGGTGACTCCTCTTGCCCACCACCCCTCAGGCATGGGGTCCTTCCGGCTTCTGCCCCTGATCTCAGACGTGGGGTAGCTCCTCTCGGCTGCGCTAAGTGCACCGGTTAGTTTAGGCTCAGGTTATCTCTCTGTTTCTTAAAATTTATAGGCAAGTTCTTGTACATATAGACTAAAGTTTATCCTGTAGAGAACTTTTGGGATAGCGTAGTTTTGGAAAATCTTCTTGTCCAACTATGCCAACTTAAAATAGTTTACCAGAAGTTTGGATATACATTTAAATTAAGTAGTATAGAGTTGTAGTAAAGCATTTGTTCTAAAGATTGTTCTGTTGCTGCTGCTGCTAAGGCGCTTCAGTTGTGTCCGACTCTGTGTGACCTCATAGACGGTAGCTTACCAGTCTCCCCTGTCCTTGGGATTCTCCAGACGAGCACTAGAGTGGGTTGCCAGTGCATGAAAGTTAACAGTAAAAGTGAAGTCACTCAGTTGTGTCCGACTATTATTGACCCCATGGACTGCAGTCTACCAGGCTCCTCCATCCATGGGAGTCTCCAGGCAAGAGTACACTTGGACATTAAATTGTATCATTTTCACAAAGTGAAGGGTGTATATAGGTTTTTGAATTCCTGAGTCTGTTTTCCAGAAAATTCATTACTTTTATACATTGAGTCAGGGTTTGTTTTAGAAAGTTGTCCCCCCCCGCCTCAGATATTTGCTCATGTCTTTTCCCCCACAGTGTCCCTTGAATTACCTATAGCAGTGAATACTTGAACCCACTGTACCATAGATCATCTTACTCGCCCTATGGTTTATGGGATTTGAAGCTTCAGTGTCCCTCTTCCACCACCAAATGGCAGAATTATATTAGGATGTTGAAAAAATACATTTTAAACACTGTGAGTTTTTTTTAAAGGTATGTGTGCTGCTATATAGAAGGATCAACTATTTAATATTTTTGGGACATAGTAACTGGACAATGAATATAGAAAGAAAAGTTGTGTTGAATGAGTGAAAGAGATTGTCTGATATCTTATATTCTGTAGATTGAATCAATTTGAGCATGTCTCTTTGTTCATGATTAAATTCACGTTATGCATATTTGATAATACTACCACTTACTGTCACTTGGGCTGTTAAGCATAAGTTCTTAGAGGTAGTATAAATGAGCCTCTGTGAGATAAGACATTAGAAGCTAGCCACGCATACTCGGTTGAGGCATATATTTGGAAGGAGGTCCACTTTCCATTAGTGGAAGAAAGATTTACTAGACAGGTAATAGCTGGGATAAATGGAGTAAGCTGATCATCATCTACCAGGGACACTGTATCTCTAGGATCATAAGGTACATCTGGTCTAGAGCTAGCACCTGTATTGCCTGGCAGCCTGTTATGAGGGCCCCACCCAGTAGCCTGGGATTCAAGGATAGGATTTCAGTCCCTGAGACAAACCTATAATGGATAGGACTCTAGCTCCAGGGAACTGAGTTACTGGCTGGGTTTCTAAGGCATTAGTAACCTCCCAATTAAGGGAAAGACTCCGTTTTTTGTTTTTTTTTTTCCCCTCTATTAACTTATTTAAATTGAAGCATAGTCGATCTGTAATATTGTTTCAGGTATGCAACAAAGTGATTCATATTATATACTTCAGATTATTTTCCATTATAGGTTATTATAAGATATTGAATATATTTCTTTGTGCTTATAGTAAATTTTTCTTGCTCATCTGTTTTAGTTTTTTGTATCTATTAATTCCATATTCCTAATTTATCCTTTCCCCTTTGGTAACCACATTTGTTTTCTACATCTGTGAGTATGTTTCTATTTTGTATATAGATATATGTGTATTTTTTTTTCTTAGATTCCACATATGAGTGATATCATATAATATTTGTTTTTCTCTTATTTTATTAAATATAATATTCTCTAGGTACATCTGTGTTGCTGCAAATGGAAATATTTTTTCTTGTGCCTGAGTAATACTACATTATATATATGTGCCACATCTTCTTAAGCCAGTTGACTGTTGAGGGACATTTGGGTTGTTTCCTCATCTTGACTTTTGTATTTAGTGCTGCTGTGAACATTGGGATGGATGTATCTTTTTGAGTTGGAGTTTTCATTTTTCTCCTGATTTATACCCAAGAGTGGAGTTGCTGGATCATACAGTGGCACCCCACTCCACTACTCTTGACTGGAAAATCCCATGGACAGAAGAGCCTGGTGGGCTGCAGTCCATGTTGTTGCTAAGAATTGGACACGACTCAGCGACTTCACTTTCACTTTTCACTTTCATGCATTGGAGAAGGAAATGGCAACCCACTCCAGTGTTCTTGCCTGGAGAATCCCAGGGAAGGGGAAGCCTGGTGGGCTGCCATCTGTGGGGTCGCACAGAGTCGGATACAACTGAAGCAACTTAGCAGCAGCAGCATGGTAGTTTCATTTTGAGTTTGTTTGTTTGTTTGTTTAAGGAACCTCCATACAGTACCATGTGACTGTATCAGTTTATATAACCATCAACAGTGTAGGAGGATTCCCTTTTCTCCAGACCTTTTTCACCATTTATTTCTAGACGTGTGTTGCATTTCTTTATAGTAAAATGAAATATCAGAAAGAGAAAGCTAAAGAAAAATCCCATTTAAAGTTGTGTCAAAAATTACGTAAGAATAAACTTAAGTTGAAAGGCCTATATGCAGAAAATGATAATACATTGATAAAGGAAACTGAAAGTGATTTAAAGAAATTGAAAGATATCCCATGCTCCTAAATTGGAAGAATTAATAGTTAAAATGTCCATAGTATCCAAAGGAGTCCACAGACTTAATGCAATCTATATCAGGTCAGGAAGCAACAGTTAGAACTGGACATGGACGAAAAGACTGGTTTCAAATAGGAAAAGGAGTATGTCAAGGCTGTATATTGTCACCCTGTTTATTTAACTTATATGCACAGTACATCATGAGAAACGCTGGACTGGAAGAAACACAAGCTGGAATCAAGATTGTTGGGAGAAATATCAATAACCTCAGATATGCAGATGACACCACCCTTATGGCAGAAAGTGAAGAGGAACTAAAAAGCCTCTTAATGAAAGTGAAAATGGAGAGTGAAAAAGTTGGGTTAAACCTCAACATTCAGAAAACGAAGATCATGGCATCTGGTCCCATCACTTCATGGGAAATAGACGGGGAAACAGTGAAAACAGTGTGAGACTTTATTTTTGGAGGCTCCAAAATCACTGCAGATGGTGACTGCAGCCATGAAATTAAAAGAGGCTTACTCCTTGGAAGAAAACTTATGACCAACCTAGATAGCATATTGAAAAGCAGAGACATTCCTTTCCTGACTAAGGTCTGTCTTGTCAAGGCTATGGTTTTTCCAGTAGTCATGTATGGATGTGAGACTTGGACTGTGAAGAAGGCTGAGCCCCGAAGAATTGATGCTTTTGAACTGTGGTGTTGGAGAAGACTCTTGAGAGTCCCTTGGACTGCAAGGAGATCCAACCAGTCCATTCTGAAGGAGATCGGCCCTGGGATTTCTTTTGAAGGACTGATGCTAAAGCTGAAACTCCAGTACTTTGGCCACCTCATGCGAAAAGTTGACTCACTGGAAAAGACTCTGATGCTGGGAGGGATTGGGGGCAGGAAGAGAATCGGACGACCGAGGATGAGATGGCTGGATGGCATCACTGACTTGATGGACGTGAGTCTGAGTGAACTCCGTGAGTTGGTGATGGACAGGGAGGCCTGGCGTGCTGTGATTCATGGGGTTGCGAGGAGTCGGACACGTCTGAGCAACTGAACTGAACTGATACGTAACATTTTCATAGAACTAGACGAAATAGCCCTGACATTTATATGGAACCCAGAATTGCCAAAGCAATACTGAGCGAACACAAGAAAGCTGGAGAGGTAATCCTTCCAGTCTTCAAACTATACTACAAAGGTATAGTAAGCAAAGCAGTGTGATATTGGCATGAAAAACAGGCATATAGATCCATGGAATAGAATAGAGAGCCCAGAAAGAAACCCATGTGTTCACGGTCAAGTAATCTATGACAAAGGAGGCAGGAATATACAATGGCAAAAAGAAAAGAAATACCATCTTCAGTAAGTTGGGTTGTGAAAGCTCGACAACTACATGTTAAGCAATGAAATTAGAATATTCCCAATGTACTCTGTACACGAATAAACTAAAAGATGCTTTAATGATCTAAAGACATGACACTATATTGTGTCCTAGAAGAGAAAATAGGCTAGACGTTCTCTGACACAAATGGTAGCAATATTTTCTTCAAGTAGTTTCCCATGGCAAAAAAAAAAAAGATAAAGAAGTGGGGCTTCATTAAACTTAAAAAGCTTTTGCACAGCTTTTGCACAAGGGAAACCATCAACAAAAGAGAAGACAACCTAGGAAGGGGAGAAAATATTTTTAAATGATATGACTGACAGGGGGTTAATAACCAGAATATACAAACAGATCATACAACTCAATATTGTGTAAACAAGCGACTCAGTCAAAAAAGGACAGGGGGAAGAAGACCAGAATAGATACTTTTTCCAAAGAAGACATATAGATGGTCAGTAGGCATTGTACTTTTCAATGCATCTCATTGGTTTGCTGAGCATAATTCTTGGATATAATGCTTTTGCCAAGATTCAGAAAGCTGTGGTGGATCAGATTGGCAGCAGACCACCAAACAGTGATTATTACCTTTTTGGGTGCAAGTCTACCTTTGGAAAGTGTTTCGGAACTTCTTCTCGGTCCAGCCACTGAACTGGTCGTTATCAGTTATTCCATACAGTTTACTTTTCCTTGCACATCACAATTCAGTTGAGAAATGGTTTGTGATTGTTGTGCAGAATAAAAGACGACACTTCAAAATGACGGTGTTTTATGATCTGCAGTCAGGTTACACCCACTTACGAAGCCTTTCCACCTTTCCAATTTGCTCCAAATGCCTAATGACTGTAGAATGGTTGATACTCAGTTCTTTGACAGCTTCATGTGTAGTTGTAAGAGGACTGGCTTCAATGATTGCTCTCAGTTAGTTGTTGTCTATTTCTGATGGTTGGCCACTATATTCCTCATCTTCAAGGCTCTTATGTAATTTGCAAAACTTCTTGAACCACCACTGCACTGTATATTCATTAGCAGTTCCTGGGCTTGATGCATTATTGATGTTGTGAGTTGTCTCTGATGCTTTATGACCCATTTTGAACTCAAAAAAAATCGCTCGAATTTGATTTCTGTCTAAAAAATTATAAAGAGCAAGTGTTAAGTCATTAGGAAAAAAAGTGAGAAATGTACGTTCAAATGATGTATATGATAATCGCATCTATTTAACAGTGTATTCCAGTATCAAACAGCAAAGTTCAACAATGCAGAAGCACATTTACTTTTGCACCATCCTAATAGCTTTGTGAGGATAT
The DNA here is from genome assembly GCA_006410615.1 of Neotragus moschatus. NCBI lineage: Eukaryota > Metazoa > Chordata > Mammalia > Artiodactyla > Bovidae > Neotragus > Neotragus moschatus. Next base: position 428,486 of record SJYA01000146.1, read on the forward strand.
TGGTTATGATGTTGGATTGTACAAGGCTGGAGAGTCTGATCAGGAGACAAATATTCACCAGTAATTCAAACAGAAAAATGTAATGTGAGAAATTATCATTTGTTGAAAATTCTTTAATCATTCATCATTCAAGCATTGTGATTTAAGACAACTAACTATCTCCCTGTTAGAGTGACTGAAATATAAGAACTTGGCAATACTAGTTTCCTGGCATGAATGCAAAGCAACAGAAGCTGGAGCTCATTGCTGGTTAGAATGTGAAATGGTGTTGCCACTTTGGAAGACTCTGGAAGTTTTGTACTAAGCTAAACATAGTTTTACTGTATGATATGGTAATCCTAGGTGTTTGCACAATGGATTTGGAAGTTTTGTTTATATAAAACTCTGCATGTAAATTCTTACAGGAGTTTTATTCCTAACTGCTAAAAATGGTGGGCAGGATGTCCACCTTTAGGTAAATGGATGACAAAACATGGTACATGCATACAGTGGATTATTGTTTACAGATAAACAGAAATGATTCAACCTCTATTCAACCTCTAAAAGACATGGATCAATATTTAATTTGTTTTGTTAAGATGAAAAATAGCAGTATGAAAATATATGCTGTGTGACTACAATTAGATGACTGTGTAAAAGATAAAACAGTAGTGGTGATTAAAAAATATTTTTTGGAGTTTGCCAAGGGAAAGTGGAAGGGTTAAATGTGAAGAACGGGCATTTTTTAAGGTAGTGAAACTTTGTTCTGTTATACCGTAATTGTACATTCATGACACTGTGTATTTGTCAAAAATCATTGAACTTTCCATAAAAAGTGAATCTTATTAATACACATATTTAAAAAATCATTTATAGGGTTGGGGGAATACCAGGATGGAATGTAGAGTGTATCAATATCATCTAACCCTGTTGCTGACTTTAGTAACTTTCAAAATGAGTCTTTAAGACTAGAGTCAAAGAAAACTGCTGTACACAATGCATAAAATAACTGCAATCTAGTTCATAAAATTGTTTCCCATGAGGTAGGGCTTAAAATACTGCTAGGGCTTAAAATACTACTATATAAGTACACTGATGAGAGCCAGATTTCTCACTGTTGCAGTGGGAGTTTGTAGATGAGTATGGGGAAGAAGCATCCATATGTTAATGGATTAGATTTGGAGATACCAGTTACCAAAAAAAATTTGCTTAACTTAATATAGATAACAGATCATTGCATACAGAAATATTTGTAGTTATGTATATATATATATGAAACATACATTTCATTGTTTTGCCCACTTAAGGGCCTAGAAGCAAGGGCACTCAGTATCAAGGAGCAAAACCTAGTGCCCAGATCTTCATTCCTAATAAAATTCTCTAATAAAAGGAACCAGGACTATTACCTGATTCTAAAACTGGAAAACAGAATATACAATATGAGCATGGAGAATGTTGTGCTGCCAGAAAGTAACCAAGTACTAAATAAAAAATATACACAATGGAGTATGTGTATATTTATCACACAATAATATGTCAGAAGGACATGGGAGACAAAACTGAAAGATCTCTCAATGGCCAAAGCTGAAACAAGTTGAACAACAAAATAATATTTAATTGTAATCCAAAATGTTGACGGGTCAACATTATTATACATGATTGAATGAATGAGAGAGAATAGAGAAATCTCCCATGCTGAAAGAATATCAAACAGTAAGTATAAATGCTTGACCTCCAAGGAGGTGGAGCATAGCTCCTCACCCCTTCAATGTGGAATGCACATAGTGACTTTCTTCCAAATGGTGAAGTCTGGAGAGGAGAGTAAAAGTAACTTTACAGTGGAAAACTTGACAACTGTCACCTCTGCCAGCTGATTAGCAAGTTAGCATTAAGAGTTGGTAAGTCATGTGTTAGACTGTACCCTTGATTGTGAGGTGACAAAAGATAACGGTGACACTTTATCTGTCATATCTTCCTCTCCAAACCCATAATTCCAGTCTGGTTGTGAGAAAAACATCAGACAAACCCCTGTTGAGGAATGTTGTATAAAATACCTGTACAACATAAAATACTTATCCAAAATTCCTTAAAATTTTCAAGGTCACCATAAACCAGGAAAGAATAAAAACTGTTGCAGCCAAGAGGAGCTTAGGGTGACATGATGTGAATATGTCTAAGAGCCCTTGGGTGGGCTTCTAGAACAAATCATTAAAAAAAGACTAGGAAAATCTGAATTAAATATGGACTTTTGTTAATGTATCAATAGTGGTTCATTAATTGTAACATACATCATACAAATAGTAAGATGTTAATAATAGGTCTAATTAGATATAATATATGTGGAGGTTCCTTGTACTGTCTTCACAACTTCATTTTGTATAGCTAACATTGTTCTAAAAATAATTTATTTGAAAATAAGCAGTAAATTTATTATGTATTAATTCACACACACAAGTAGAGGTCAGGCTATTAACTATAATATCAAGAGGCGTGAGAGAGCACTTTAAAGAATATAAGAATAGAGAATGATGGGACTGTGTCCTGTGAGCCGGAAGAGAAGCCCCACTATGCTGTGCTTTGTAGTGTTCCTCCAGGCCATTTGAGTTATAAAGCTTACCATTGCAGCAGATGACAAGAGAAATGTTTACCGAATCCAATTCGAGCATAACAAAGTGGGGCAAAATAGAGTACATTTGGAGAACAGTCTGGTATGAGACAGAACTAAACCACTCAAGAAAGCGTATAAAGATTGAGAAGATGCTTAGCAAACACCTAAGGTAGCACTGACAGGGAAGGAATATAGAGAGGGAAGAGATATCTGAAACACATAGGGATAATGTGGCTTGTTGAGAGAGTTGCAAAGAAAAAGTCTGTTAAATTTAGCAACATTAGTTTTAGTGGTGAATTTGGTCAGTAACTCTAGTGAGTTTATATATAAGTGAAATTTATGGGAATGATAACAAGAATAGTGACTGCAAGCTACTCTATCTTGACTCTAAAGGTGAGACATAGATTAGGTGATAGCAGATGTTGACTTTTCTTTGTAAGTTGGGGCCATGGCATGGGATGGGTTGTTAATTGAAGATTGTGCCTTGTCTAACTCAATGAAACTATGAGCCATGCCCTGTAGGGCCACCCAAGTTGGATGGGTCATGGTGGAGAGTTCTGGCAAAGTGTAGTCACTAGAGAACTGAATGATAAACCACTTCAGTATTCTTGCCTTGAGAACCCCGTGAACAGTGTGAAATGGCAAAAAGATAGGACACTGGAAGATGAACTCCCTAGGTTGATAGGTGCCCAGTATGCTACTGGAGAAGATTGGAGAAATACTTTTGCAGAAAGAATGAAGAGAAAGAGCCAAAGCAGGAAAAAAAAAAAAAAAAAAAAAAACCCAGTTGTGGACTGACTGGTAATGGAAGTAAAGTATGATGCTGTAAAGAACAATGTTGCATAGATACCTGGAATGTTAGGTCCATGAATCCAGGTAAATTGGATGTGATCAAACAGGATATGGAAAGAGTGAACATTGACGTTTTAGGAATCAGGGAACTAAAATGGACCAGAATGGGAAAATTTAATTCAGATGACCATTAGATCTACTACTGTGGGCAGGAATCCCTCAGAAGAAATGGAGTAGCCATCATAGTCAACAGAGGAGCCGGAAATGCAGTACTTAGGTGCAGTCTCAAGAAAAACAGAATCTTTGTTGGTTTCCACAGCAAACCATTCATATCACAGTAACCCAAGTCTATACCCCAACCAGTAATGCTGAAGAAGCTGAGGTTGAATGGTTATATGAAGTCCTACAAGATCCTTTAGAACTAACACCCAAAAAAGATGTCCTTGTCATCATAGACTCTAATACAAAAGTAGAAAGTCAAAAGATACCTGGGGTAATAGGCAAATTTGGCCTTGGAGTAGAAAATGAAGCAGGGCAAAGACTAACAAGAGTTTTGCCAAGAGAATTCACTGGTCATACCAAACACCTTCTTCCAAGAAGACAAGAGCCAAATCTATACATGGACATCACTAGATGGTCAACAGCAAAGTCAGATTGATTATATTCTTTGCAGCGACAGATGAAGAAGCTCTATACAGTCGGCACAAAGAAGACCGGGAGCTGACAGAGCCTCAGATCATTAACTCCTTATTGCCAAATTCAGACTTAAACTGAAGAAATTAGGGAAAACTCCATTCAGGTATGACCTAAATCAAATCCCTTAAGATTACACAGTGGAAGGGACAAATAAATTCAAGAGATTAGATCTGATAGACAAAGTGCCTGGAGAACTATAGACAGCACTTCGTGACATTGTCCAGGAGGTGTTGATCAAAACCATCCCCAAGAAAAAGAAATACAGAAAGGCAAAATGGTTGTCTGAGGAGGCCTTAGAAATAGCTAAGAAAAGAAGAGAAGTGAAGGGCAAAGGAGAAAAGGAAAGATACAGAGCCATCTGAATGCAGAGTTTCAAAAACAGCAAGGAGATAGAAGAAAGCCTTCCTTAGTGATAAATACAGAGATATAGAAGAAAACAATGGAATGGGAAAGACTAGAGATCTCTTGAAGAAGATTAGAGATACTGAGGGAACATTTCTTGCAAAGATGGGCACAATAAAGGACAGAAATGGCATGGACCTAATAGCAGAATATACTAAGAGTTGGTGGCAATAATACATAGAAGAACTATACAAAAAGATCTTAATGACCCAGATAACCACAGTGATGTGATCACTCACGTCAAGCCAGATATCCTGGAGTGTGAAGCCAAATGGGCCTTAGGAAGCATCACTATGAACAAAGCTAGCAGAGGTGATGGAATTCCAGTGGAGCTATTTCAAATCCTGAAAGATGATGCTGTCAAAGTGCCGCACTCAATATGCCAGGAAATTTGGAAAAGTCAGAATGGCCAGAAGAATGGAAAGTGTCAGTTTTCATCCCAATCCCAGAGAAAAGTAATGCTAAAAAGTTGAGACTGCCGCACAATTGCACTCATCTTGCACTCTAGCAAAGAAATGCTCCAGATTCTCCAGGCTAGGGTTCAACAGTAAATGAACAGTACCGATGTTCAAGGTGGATTTAGAAAAAGCAGAGGAACCAGAGATCAAATTGCCAACAAACATTGGATCATTGAAAAAGCAAGAGAATTCCAGAAAAGCTTCTGCTTTATTGACTATTCCAAAAGCTGTGACTGTGTGCATCACAGCAAACTATGGAAAATTCTTAAAGAGATGAGAATACCAGACCACCTTACCTGCTTTCTGAGAAATCCGTATGCAGGTCAAGAAGCAACAGTTAGAACCATACATGAAATCACGAACTGGTTTAAATTGGGAAAGGAGTACGTCAGGGCTGTCTGTTGTCACCCTGCTTACTTAACTTCTATGCAGAGTGCATCCTCTCAACTACTGGGCTGGATGAAGCACCAACTGGAATCAAGAATGCTGGGAGAAATATTAATAATCTCAGATATGCAGTTGATACCACTCTTATTGCAGAAAGTGAGGAGGAACTAAAGAGCCTTCTGATGAAATTGAAAGAGGAGAGTGAAAAAGCTGGCTTAAAACTAAGATCACGGCATCTCATCTCGTCACTTCATGGCAAATAGATGGGGAAACAATGGAAATGGTGAGAGGCTTTATCTTTTGGGCTCCAGAATCACTGCAAATGGTGATTGCACTATGAAATTAGAAGATGTGTGCTCCTTTGAAGGAAAGCTCTGACAAACCTAGACAGCATATTAGAAAACAGAGGCATTATTTTGCCAACAAAGGTCTGTCTAGTCAAAGCTATGGTTTTTCTTTGGATGTGCAAGTTGGACCATAAATAAAGCTGGGTACCAAAGAACTGATGCTTTTGAAGTGTGGTGTTTGAGAAGACTCTTGAGAGTCCCTTGGACTGCAGGGATATCAAACCAGTGAATCCTAAAGGAAATCAGTGCTAAAAATTCATCGGCAGGATTGATGTTGAAGCTCAAACTCCAATACTTTGGCCATCTGATGCAAAGAAATGACTCACTGGAAAAGACCCTGATGCTGGGAAAGATTGAAGGGGGGAAAAGAAGGTGACAGCAGAGGATGAGATGGTTAGATGGTATCACTGACTCAATGGACATGTTTGAGCAATCTCTGGGAGTTGGTGATCGACAGGAAATCCTGTCGTGCTGCAGTCCATGAGATGGCAAAGAGTCGGACATGACTGAACGACTGCAATGAACTGACTGGAAAACAACTTCAAGGACAGAATATTTGCCATATTTTTATTACTTGGGATGGTTCCAAAAATTGTCAATATATATTTGTTGCATGACTGAAGAAGAAATATTTTAGTACTTAAGTTGAAGGAGAAGTTGAACATGCAGTTTGTCCAAGTATCATTAAGGGTCATGTTTGGGGACAGGGTTACAGCACTGTCATTATTGTACAAAATAGTAAATCTTTTTCTTTTCATACCTTGTATAAATTAACTTGTACTTTTTCTGTTTGCACTTTTTAAAAAAATCAATACAAACATTGTAAAGCTTTTGAAATTATCTCTTACCTATAACAGTAGTAACTTCCCTTTCACAGACTCAAACATAATTTGAGATCACTCTCCATAAGGCAAATATGCCTGCATTTAATTTTGCTTTTCCTCTTTTTTTATTCAGTCTACAAATAAGAAACCTCGAAAATCACCAGGAGAGAAGAGTAGAATTGAAGCTGGAGTTAGAGGAACAGGCCGTGGAAGAGCCAATGGGCACCCTCAACAGAATGGTGAAGGGGAACCTGTCACATTATTTGAAGTGGTGAAACTGGGGAAAAGTGCAATGCAGGTAAATTTAAAGTGTTTCTATTTTACTAATAAAGCAATATAGGGTCAATAACATGTAAAACCTATTAGTGTATATTTTAACATTTTTATATAATTGTTGATGTGTAGTCAAGTTTACTAAGGGCTTTTCTTTGCTTGTTTTGTAAAAGTGTCAGGAAAGGCATATTGTTTAATAGTAAGTTAATGTTACAAATTTTAAATTGCATTGTGTTGAATAAAATAATGTGCAGTATAGTAGGAACTGCCTGAGAATTTGTATTGCCTCAGTCACGTATATTTTTAGAATTTGACTTAATATAAATAACATATGTGTATTAAAGAATATTTGAAAGAAGAAAGGGTATAAAAAAATGCCTAAGTAGTGAATTAGAAATAACCACAGTTAACATTTTATGGTTATTTGTGCTTGTGTGATCTTTTATAACTTCTTATACTGTTTCTTCTGCCCTGATTCACTCAACAAGTATCATTAAATAGTCTCAAGAGCACATCTTTATTGGCTTCTAATTCATTTTAAGGATAAACTATAAGTATTATGATTCCTTTAGTGTGTGTTTACATTTTTAGAATATTTCAAAACTTATTAATCATTTGTATTTAGTTCCTTACATCTTCTTTTGATTTTAAAGGAGTAGAGATAAAATTATTTTAAGAATATTTCTTAACTATGTAGTAATAAATACCATTTTATTCTCCAGAATTTGTACTAGTTTATCTTTCACCAGAAGTTTAGCTAGCAATTGGTTATTTTATATTTAAGAATTATTTGGCAATATAGATAAAGATTGTAATTCATTATTTTAATTTCCATTTTTTAATTACTAATGATTATATGTTTAATCTTTCTATTTTGTCTTTGCTCATTTTTGATACTTCATTTTTCAATTTAAGTGTGAAAGTTGGGTAATTTATGAAACAGATTTACTTTTAGAGCCAAAAGCAGGCAACTTTCCGTTAATATATCTTTTATTTTTTACATATATTTCTTTTTGAATTCCTTTAGAGGGTTTAATGTATGTTACCAGATTGATTTGTTCAGGAATCTTGGAATTTCATATGGGAAGGGGAGTGTCTTAGAGTGGTGTGATGATGCTAAATATTGATGATGCTAAGTGGTGAAATATTGAATTCCCAGTTATCTAACGCAACGGGCAACATTAAAGTATATACGTATAATTTTGAAATATATTAAGTGATTTTTAGCCGTTAAGTTTGATAGTTTCTATTGCTTATACAAACTGCAATAGAAACATTTTTAACAGGCTATAGAGATAGTAATCAAAATCTGTTTATTGCCTCCCATTTGTAGGTAGAGACACAAGCAGAAAATCAAGGAAATTAAATTCTAAAATTCCATTTCATTATTTTGCTTTCTTTTTTCATGCAAAAGTTTATTTTTCCAGCTTTTATTTAAGATGAATAAAATCTTCAATATTTATTGTGAACAAAATCTAATGATTTTTGTATACACTAGTGATGAGTATAAGATTTTTTTCTTTTTCACCCACTATGTTCTGTATTCTTCATCTACATTACTTTTCCCTATCGCTGTTTTCATACTTTATTCTCGTTTTAAATTATTTTGGATTCATATTTTATAAAGGGTAAAGATTAGTAATCAGAACCGTGGTACGTTCCAGAATTTGGTTTTAACTCACTTTTTCAACTTTTCTCACTATTCTTCTGTTGAAAGTGACCATATGCATTTTCTACTTTGTTGTAATTTTTTATTATTCTTTTATGTTTTTGTTTCCTAGCTGTATTCATATTAATCTATAAACTGCTGTAATTTTTTTCATTTTATTCAGCGCTCTGTTGTGGGCATTTTTTCCTGGTTGATTAACCTTAGAATTTTTAACGTTTATATTATCTAATTAGTTTTCTGTTAGACTGCTTTATTGTTTAAGAAGAATAGGTATATTTAAGATAACTATTTAAGAGTAGTTTTATTCTATTAAAAATAGTACTTCTTTGAAGATCTTTATATATCCCTGTGAAATATTGCCTGTAGGAATCCTTTGTAATGTAAATTCCTAAAAGTGGTCACTGAGCAAAAGGAATGCTTAAAAATTCATGTTTAAAAAATGAATGCAGGTCTTTTAATGAAGCTGGCACACTAATTTCAGTGTTTATTATCCCTTCATTTCAAATATAAAGTAATAAAAGACAAAGTGCTAAAAAGAGAGTAGGCATTAATGTGTTTAGAAACTAAATGTTTCTGTGGTTTATATAGAAAAAAACTACCTAGTGGTCAGCATTAAGTTTAAGGTAGCAGAAGTAGATACTTGAAGCCAGGAGTTTGGATCTTGTATGTTAAAAGGATGCAAGGTGCTTCATGAAGTGTGTATGAATAAAATTAGGCTTAAAATACATGAAGCCAGGGCCTAATATGAGACCCCATACTTGGAAGGAGATGGAAGAAAGCCACTGATAACTGTTGTATAAGCTAAGACTTGTGTTTCAGGGTATCGTATTAATAAATACCTTAGGTTAGCCTTGAGACTCTGCTTTATGCTTATCATCCATGTAGTTAACTAATAGAGACTCCTTTACTACTCAGGATTGCCCTAGTTTGGATACTGGCTTATGGTAAAACCCCACTTTTTGGAAACTGTGAGATGAAGAAAAGGAGAGGACAGACATAGTCCCTATAATCAGGACCTGAATTAAAATGACGACTTTCTTGGTTGGTGAGGGAGTCTTTAAAAATCTCCTGTATCATCTTAGAGCAGGAAGTTCTTTTTAAGCCCATTGTTCGATCTAGTTCTCCATGAAGTGAGTAGATGGAGCAGAGATAATCTAAAAACATAGGAAGGGGTAAAAAATAAAAGAAATAAGTATGTTTAAGTTTCCATAGAGATGAAAGAAATTCTGCTGCTGCTGCTGCTAAGTTGCTTTAGTTGTGTCCAACTCTGTGTGACCCTGTAAATAGCAGCCCACCAGGCTCCCCCGTCCCTGGGATTCTCCTGGCAAGAACACAGGAGTGGGTTGCCATTTCCTTCTCCAATGCATGAAAGTGAAAAGTGAAAGTGAAGTCGCTCAGTTGTGTCCAACTCATAGCGACCCCATGGACTGCAGCCCACCAGGCTTCTCCATCCATGGGATTTTCCAGGCAAGAGTACTGGAGTGGAGTGTCATTGCCTTCTCTGGAAAGAAATTCTACCTCATACTAAAAAGGAAATAAACTTAGTAAATAGATTTTTCTGAGGTTAAAAAGCCACATTAGATGCCATCCAAGGAGAATCCAAGAATTGGCATGCATTAGGCATTCATTCGGAATGTAGCCCAGAAATAAAAAAGTAAATATGAAAGAGCAGTTGAGTGACTTTGATGTGGATTGAAAGGGTTCCAGAATATGCAGGGGAAGAATTCCAAGGGAATAGAAGAGACATAGGTTTTGAAGAGGTAGTCTTTTAGAAATTTTCAGTGACATTTCCTCGGATCTAGAGTTTGCTGTCAGGAGTAAGAAAGATAAGTGAAAATCATTACACAGGCATTCCTTGTTTTTTTTTTTTTTTTCCTGAGCTTTGCAGATACTGCATTTTTCACAAATTGAAGGCTTATGGCAACCCTTCATCGAACAAGTCTATAAGCACCATTTTTCCAACAGCATTATCTTTTAATTAAGGTATGTGCAATAATTTTTTAGACATAAATGTTTCTGCCCACTTAATATAATATGGTGTGAACATAACTTTTATATAAACTGAGAAACCAAAAATTCATGTGACTCACTGTATTGTAATATTTGCTGTGATACAGTGGTCTGAAACCAAATCCTCAATAGGTCTAAGATGTGTGCCTGTATAGTATAATTGTAGAATATTGAGGCTTGAAAGAAAATTTTGAAATATTTCATTAAGGAACCTTAATATTTCATTAAGAACCTTTTTGCTGACCACAATGCAAGTGAGATTGAAATATACAAAATAAATTCCCTTTCTGCATTACATCATAGTCACAAATCTGGAAAGGCACTTTTAATTATTTCATGTAGTAACTGTTGAAATGTGAATGTTAATAAAAGCAATATCAGCAAAAGCACTAATTAGCAATAATAGTATCAATTTAAAGAAAGATAGCAAACTTAAAGTAATTAGGAAGAAAGGAATTAAAAAATGTAGAAATGCAAATTAAGTAGAAAAAGAAATGATAGAAAGGTCTACTAATTCAAAATATTGGCAATTTGAGTTCAGTACACTTAAAAACTTGCAGATTTTATCTTAGGAATGCAAAGGTGGCTTAATGTTAGAAAGTCTTTTACTATTATATAGCAGATAATCATACCAGGGGGAAAATTGATGTAGAATGTTTATACAAATCATTTGATAAAATAATAGCTGATACAGTGAACAATAACTCTTTGTGAGTAAACCATCAAGAGGGAAGTTCCATAGCTTGGTAAAGGCTATCACACAAAAACACTGTAGCTCACGTCACACCATTTTTAACAGGGAAATTTAGATGTATTCCCAGGAATAAGCACTAAAGTATAATAGCCGAAAATATAAAATTATCCGTATTTGCAGAATATACAATTGTCTATGTAGGAATTTCAATATAACCTGGACTGTTGGACTAATGAGTATTCAGTAAAACTCCTAGAGAGAAAATTAACACTATAAAAAAAATCAGCATTCTGTAAAGTAGTAATAAACAGTTAGAACACATTAGAGGAAACAGTAAGCCATTTAAGAAAACAGGAAGAAGAATGAATAAAATTTGGCATGAAATAGAATAAAATTATGTTCATTCCTTTGAGTAACATAAAAGTATCTGGAAAGTACTAAAAGTCAGTGGATTTGTACTCCCACTCCAAGAGTACAAATCTGTATAACCCCTTTGGAGAAAAATTTGACAGTATTAAGAAAGGTTAAATGATCTATTCATTTTTCCTTCATTTAGCAACTAGTTAGTGAGTACCTACACTGTGGACAACACGTTTTTCTTTCTTATGTCTTTCTTTTTTAAACTGGGATACTTAAAGGGAATTTAATTCCTAAGTATAACTTCTAGAGAAAATTTTATGTAGTTTTATAGATGAGGCTCATACAGTAATTTTTATTGTTAATTTGTAATGCTGAAAAGAAAGACAAAGGAAGTAAAAGTCTGTGAACAGAACAATTGATAAATAAAATGTGGTATATTCAGACAGTTGAATTTTCTATAACAGTTAAAACTAGTGTGAACTAGAGCTTTAGGTACCATTATGGACAAATTTTAGAAATGCATTTTAAAGGACAAAGCAAGTTGCAGAATGATACATAATATATAGTACTACTTATATAAACACATACCTACAAGGATCAGCCAGGTGTATTTGGACTACTATAGCAATAACTGGAAAAAGAAGCAGGAAGAAACAAATATGGCTGTAAAATATTAACTGTTGATGAAACTGGATGATCTACACCCTCTTATCTATCTTATTATTTGAAATAAAAGTGATAATATATTGCCAGTATATTTGAAAAATGATTATATCCCTTCCCCTTTGGAGAAGTGACATGTGAAGGCTTTGGTAAGATTGGTTTTAAAGACCCTAGTTTCTTTTATTTATCCAGTATTCCACAAACCTTTGACTCTTACAACTATTTATGACCATTTTTTATTTTAGTCTTTTCTCCTTATTGGAACTGTGAAAAATCAACTGTACTGGCTTAATAGATATTTGTTATATACCTCCTGTAATTGGATATTGTGCTGGATATTTCCTGAATGTATAGGAATAAAACCACAGTTTTTCTTTCATGAGAAACAGGTATTACAGAATACTTTAATAAAACTGACATATAGAATAGGTTGAAAACGCTAAAAATTCACTTGCACCTATCTAGAGGACAAGGTTATTATGGAAGTCTTGCCTGTATAACTGAAAAGAAATGTGACCTGAGACTTGAAGGATGAAAGTAGTTAGCTAGGAGGTTAGCAGAGGGAACTTCTTATAGCAGAAATGCAACACACAAAGATAAAATCTCTACCCCTACAATGGAAGCCATAAGATGTCCATAAGAGTAGAGCTAAAAGAGGCTAGATTCTAAACATTTAGCTTTTTGTGAAATTGATGGCTTTTTAGTAAGAAAATGACATGATCATATTAGCATTTTTAGAAGTACCTTCTGGAAACAGTTCAGGTGATGATTTGGGGTGTGTGAGGCTGGAAGCAGAGAGATTAGTTAGGAGGCTTTTTTTAAAAACCCAATTCATAAATAATGAAACTTTGAATTTATAGTGTCAGTGAAGGGGAAGAGGAAAAAGGGACTGATTCTATAAATATTAAGGCTGCAAGATGCTTCTGAAAGATGAGAAAGAGGACAGAATCAAAGGTAATTCCTATTTGTTTGACTTGGGGATATTCACTGAAAGGAAATTTGTAAGAATATAGGTGTTAATGATGGGTGTGGGAATAGTTTGGTTTGGGCATTTTGCCATTTAGGTGCCTGACTACATACTGAATTTTAGAATATTCAAGCTGTTATTCTGTTATTTGTTGCTTTAGTAGTTATGAAGTAGTGTTATAATGAATTTCTATAATCCATTGGCATTTGCATTTTGTACCCCAGACTTCATCTAAAAAAGTTGGGCTACAGTTGATTCATTCAACAGAAATTCATTGAGAGTTCTTATTTAAGGCATTGGATTAGGTACAAGAGATACAGTATGAACTAAGCTTGTCTTACTCTTCCCTTCATAGACTTTCTAACCATAGATGGCAGAGGAAATGCTGCATAAAAGTCAAATGATCTGTTAATATACTATTACAAACTGTTGATTAATACTAAGAAAATTCCATTTGGTCTTAATGTACAGATATAATAAATTTTGTGAATAAGGAAGTAGATTAAGCCTATAAGTGAAGTATACTCAATGGCTCAGATTGGCTTCATGTTTGCTTTAGACGATGACTATGAAGATAAAACTGATTTTGTCTGTTGAAGTGATTGGGAAAGACACAGGTATCTTAGGGTGTTAGTCTGTGATTAGTCATACTCTTTTAGGGAGGAAACTTTGTTCTGATGCTGAATAAAAGTATAAACTTTTAGAGGATATTCATTTCTTTAAGTACCCAACTTACAAATGGGTTAGATGCCAGATCTCAAGGTATCAAATGCAGGGGAGTTCTCCCCCAAGGTTTGTGTAGGTGAGTTTTACTTACTTTATGATGACACCAAGGAAATTGAAAAAGCACTTATGAGTTTATTAAAATCACACCTGTTAACTTGTGTTTCAACTGACTGTTAGGTAGTGACTGTATGAGAATTAAATACTTTTCTGAGCTGTTAATTGAATAGATAAATATGTCCATAATGTTCATTAAAAGCTTAAAAATTTTAAGAAGTATTAAAATAGCTGACTCTTGAGAGTCCCTTGGACTGCAAGGAGATCAGTCCTGGGTGTTCACTGAAAGGACTGATGTTGAAGCTGAAACTCCAATACTTTGGCCACCTGATGAGAAGAGCTGACTTATTTGAAAAGAGCCTGATGCTGGGAACGATTGAGGGCAGGAGGAGAAGGGGACGACAGAGGATGAGATCCTTGGATGGCATCACCAATTTGATGGAAATGGGTTTGGGTGGACTCTGGGAGTTGGTGATGGACAGGGAGGCCTGGCGTGCTTTGGTTCCTGGGGTCACAAAGAGTTGGACACGACTGAGCGACTGAACTGAAAATAGCTGAAGAATATCATAAGAAATGTAATTATAGAAGAATTGGTAATGAAACAAACCTTAGGAGACAAATACTATTAGGAGAATTTAGAACTATTGTGTGAAATCAAAAGGAGAACTTAGAACTATTGCGTGAAATGAAATTTTATAACAAAGATGGTCAGGAAATATTGAAAGAAGGAAATAGTACAATGATGATGAGGAGTGAAACCTTATAAAACTAAGCAAATACATAAGTACTTGAACAGGATCAATGTATCAGTGTAATATGAGAAATACCTGCTTATAAGTACAAACACTACAGTGACAGGATATTGGGGTATAGGACTTAAAAATCATGAAAAAAATGGAAAGATTTATTCTGATTTTTAACAGTATCATAATAAAATGTCTAAACGTAAAACATTTAGATTAAGTTTAGGTGATGGTAAATGTGGAAAACTGAAAATAGCCATTGTTTAAATAATAGTTTATTTCTATTTCTCTTATATGTAAAGTATCTTAGGTGATCTTTGCAATGGCAGTAGGTAGACTGACAGAACATCAAAATTGTTAATATATTTTGATACTTTAATAGTCATTAAGGAATATGTAATCATAACTGTAACAGCTATACGTTTTGATATTTCTAAAAAATGAATATTATATAAGAGAAAGTCACCACAGCAGCACAATTGTAGTCTCTACCCAAGGTAGCAGACATTGTGTCCTATTTTAAATCTGGTGATTATCTTTTCAATCCTATTTCTCATTCCTCTGTCTTGACCCTTGTGGACCTAATATTTCTACTAATGATGACAGCTAGCCACATTATATGTTCCATATTCCATGAATAAGTTGATGTTTTAGGGATGGGGTGAAGGAAGAAGTCCTTGCTGGTGCCAGGCACTGGGCTCTTGAGATGAACTGCTTCATTTTTAACCTCTTAGCTCCTGTAGATAAACCATGCATGAATGGCCACAAGAATGGTCAAACCTGGTAAGTAAGGCCTAGCAAGCATACCTTTGTGGACATTGACTGTCTGCAGAGCCCCAAATGTGACGGCAATGTTGTTTGAAGGCCTACCAGTGCAACTAGATGTAATTGTGTTGGTGAACCTGGGTGGCATCCATGAGTTGGAAAAAGAAAATCTGAGTCTTCAACAAAACACCCTATTGCAAAAACATCACTGCTAGCATGTCTGTGGGTTTTAAACTCAGACTGGGAAGTTGAGCTTCAGTGATTCTTTTGTGACTGCTGCTGGCTAAATTCCAACTACATGCTGGCACTACAAGCAGCCCACCATCTATATTAAGCAGCAACAGAGCACTTTTTAGAAGACCGTAGATGAGATGGACAGTGGATGAGATGGACATTCCTAGCTCTGCCTATTTTGAGACAAGGGTAGGGTTGAATTACTCTTCTGGGTCTAGAAGTCTCACTGTGCACTTACAGGGAAGTCCCCTGCTGGTAATCTCTACATGGATAAGAAATCCAGCCCAACTGCCATGAAACTTTGATAGCTGGTTCCAGTCACTGTGATGGTCCTGCTGGCCATGGTTGTTAGTCCTGCTGATCAGCAGGAAGGAGGAAGTTGGGAAGTACAAGAAGGTAGGAATCCAGGACTGGAAAACTGAATATACACCCCAGCATATGTTTATAGTGGGGAGAGTCAGAGAACAGTATTCAGACCACTTTAGGGGTGACATCTGATTCTTGACTCAAGGCAGATATTGTACTTTCTTCACCACCATCCCTTTCTTCTCACCTACTTGTCTCCATCCTAACAATTCTTTTCCTAGGACTATCTTTCTTTCTGGCTTTTTGTCCCAATCTCTTTTGAAGACCCATTTCTAATATTCCTTTTTATTCTTAGTCCTTGGATAAGAAATCTGATTCTGTAAAAGCAGACACAATAATGTCATCTTTGATTGTGCTTAAAATAAAAGCTTAAGATTAATTAAGAAGAAATGCAAAAAGGCAAAATGATTGTCTGAGGAGGCCTTACAGATAGCCGAGAAAAGAAGAGAAATGAAAGGCAAAGGCGAAAAAGAAAAATATATCCATATGAATGCAGAGTTCCAAAGAATAGCAAGGAGAGATAATAAAGTCTTCATGAGCGAACCAATGCAAAGAAAGAGGAAAACAATAGAATGTGAAAGACTAAAGATGTCTTCAAGAAAATTAGAGATACAAGGGAACATTTCATGCAAAGATAGGCACAATAAAGGACAAAAACAGTATGGACCTAATAGAAGCAGAATATACTAAGAAAAGATGGCAAGAATACACTGAAGAACTATACAAAAAGATATTAATGACGCAGATAGTCATGATGATGTGATCTCTCACCTTGAGCCAGATATCCTGGAGTGTGAAGCCAAGTGGGCCTTAGGAAGCATCACTAGGAACAAAGCTTGTGGAGGTGATGGAATTCCAGTGGAGCTATTTCAAATCCTAAAAGATGATGCAGTAAAAGTGCTGTACTCAATATGCCAGCAAATTTGGAATATTCAGCATGGCCACAGGAATAGAAAATGTCAGTTTTCATCCCAAGCCCAAAGAAAAGCAGTTCCACAGAATGTTCAAGCTACTGCTGAATGCACTTATCTCACACGCTCGGAAAGTAATGCTCAAAATTCTCCAAGTTAGACTTCAACAGTATGTGAACCATGAACTTTCAGATGTTCGAGTTGGATTTAGAACAGTCAGAGGAACCAGAAATCAAATTGCCAACATCTATTGGATCATAGAAAATGCAAGAGAATTCCAGAAAAACATCTACTTATGCATCATTGACTATGCCAAAGCCTTTGACTGTGTGGATCACAACAAAACTGTGAATTCTTAAAGAGATGGGAATACCAGACCACCTGACCTGCCTCTTGAGAAATCTTTATGCAGGTCGAGAAGCAACAGAACTGGACATGAAGTGACAGACTGGTTCCAAATTGGGAAGGGAGTAATACTAGTAATCACAGATATGCAGACGACACCACCCTTATGACATAAAGCAGAAAGAAACTAAAGAGCCTCTTGATGAAAGTGAAAGAGGAGAATGAAAATTCTGGCTTAAAACTTAACTCTGAGAAAATTTTGAAGATCATGGCATCCGGTCCCATCGCTTCATGACATACAGATGGGATAAGAATGGAAACAATGACAGACTCTTTTTGGGGGCTCCAAAATCACTGCAGTTGGGGACTACAGCCATTAAATTAAACGATGCTTGCTCCTTGGAAGAAAAGCTATGACAAGCCTAGACAGCATATTGAAAAACAGAGATACTACTTTGCTGACAAAAGCCCATCTAGTAGTAGCTATGGTTTTTCTAGTAGTCATGTATGGATGTCAGAGTTGGACCATAAAGAAACTGAGCACCGAAGAATTCATGCTTTCGAACTATTGTGTTGGAGAAGACTGTTGAGAGTCCCTTGGACACCAAGAAGATCAAACCAGTCAATCCTAAAGGAAATCAGTCCTGAATATGCATTGAAAGGTTCAATATTATGCTTCAATACCATGGCAGCCTGATTGATGTCAAATACCGACTCATGGGAAAAGACCCTTAATCTGCGAAAGATTGAAGGCAGGAGGAGAACGGGTCGACAGAGAACGAGATGGTCGGATTGCACCACCTACTCGAGGGATATGAGTTTGAGCAAGCTCCAGGAGTTGGTAATTGGCAGGGAACTCTGGTGTGCTACAGCCCATGGGGTTGCAAAGAGTCTAACATGACTGAGCGAGCTACTGAATTGAACTCTTAGTCCGAGGATAAGAAATCTGATTCTCTAAAGGCAGACAAATTAATGTCATCTTTGATTATGTCTAAAATAAAAGGTTAGGATTACATTCTAGAATCATTTAAAAGTGATGGAATATCTTTTGAAGGCTTAGGTGAATTTAGGTGAGAAATAGCTGTTTCTCAATACATTACAAAGAGAGAAGTATCATCTTCATCCTGAATTATCTGCTAGTACTACTTATTGATGAGAAGAAAATTTGGCTTCATTTGGGCTTGCATAATGGCCATATCATTGTGGCCAAACCACCAACACATATGCTTCTCACTTGGAATATTAGTTTAGTTGCCTAAACACATTTTTATTTTTTTGCAAAAGACTGTCAGAAACTGTCAGGGTTTATTCTTCAGCTTACCTCTATTATAGCTGATATTAATAATGTTTTATTATATTAAAATATTTGTATATACTTTGTCACTAGTAGTTTTTGTGACTTTCTTAATATTGCAAACTTAATGAAATTTAGTAAAATGTGAAGAAGACGTATAACAAGAGAGAGTTTGAACTTGCATCAGAATAATGCCAATAAAATAAAAGAAACCTATATATTTATATATTTTTTATTTATCCTGTGTTAGCTTTTACATAAGAGGAAGATGTTTTAAATAGAAATGAAATAGTTACTTTAATCATGGTCTTAACATACCAGGGTACACACGTTAGAATCGTAGTAACTTAATTTTAACTTCAGAAATATTCCGACTTTATAACCCAAGGGTTTTCCCATAAATTATTAAATTTTTATACAGTAATCATTGTCAATCCATTTTAGATATTTGACTGGGTTATTTTTCAGCTCCTTTATTGTTTAAGATTCACAGTCACATATCATTATTTTGTGCCTATGTTAAACTGACATTTGGAACTGTTCCAGACTATTTCATAATAAGTTTATTCCTTAACATGCTTAGGTTATTTGACAAAAGTTGTAACAAAGTTCCAAACATAAACTGTATACCTTGCACTTTTTGTGTTGCATAGATTTTGAAGTATTAGTATTGTTTACTGTTTCTCAAAGATACATATATATTTACATTTATCTTCTGTTTACCAACCACAGTGGAACAGTGAGCAAGTGAAGACAATCTTGTTCTGCTATTTGTTGAGTGATGCAATATTTTCAGGAGAAAAGATATTAACATTAAAGTAAGTTTCTGATTCTTACCTGAGTCTAATTCTTAGGGCTTCTGTGCTGGTCAGAAGGTAAATAATCTTATGAAGGAGATCCAGATTTAATCCCCGGGTCAGGAAGATCCTCTGGAGAATGGAATGTCAATGAATCCACTCCAATATTCTTGCCTGGAGAATTCCATGGATTCTTTACCACCACAAAATTGTAAAGCAGTCATCCATCAAATAAAAAAGAAAAATTTAAAAACTAAAGAATACCTGAGTGGGTTGCCATTTCCTTCTCCAGGGAATCTTCCCTACCCAGGCATCAAACGGGTGTTTTCTGTATTGGCAGGCAGATTCCTTGATGCTGTGCCCTTAGGGAAGTGTAAATAAAGATGTATTGAGGTATAAATGAGATTTCTTAGCATTTCTTCTTTTGTCCACTTCAATAAATTTGGATTATGTGCTCTTGTAGTTTCTTACTGTATGTACTAACTAATCATGTATAAAGCAGAACCTTTCAAAAAGTATTTCCAGGATTTGTTTCTAAACTGTTTTAAGAAAATTATATATATGTTGATAACATTCCTTATTATTTTCTGGGCTTTAGCCCTAAACCTTTGAAAAAGTGAAAGTGGAAATCGCTTAGTCGTGTCTGAGTCTTTGTGACCCCATCACCTACCTATATAGTCCATGGAATCCTCCACGTCAGAATACTGGAGTAGGTAGCCTTTCCCTTCTCCAGGGGATCTTCCCAACCCCAGGATTTAACCCAGGTCTTGTGCATGACAAGTGGATTCTTTACTTGCTGAGCCACAAGGGACACCCAAGCCTTTGAAAATGGAAGACAAAAAAGATTTTCCTCCTGTTGAGGACTTTTGATCTGGTACAGGATTTCTTAACCTGGAGTTAAAGGCTATAATTTTTGATAAGCATGAACAGAGATGAAGAGAGTGATAACAAATTTCAAATTGATTTTGAAAAAGTAAGTGCATGGAGAAGAAATAGTGGTTGTCAAATCTTTTTATGCTGCTCACAGAAGCTTCGGAACATCAACTTTGTTCCAATGGCTTCTCTTCCAAAAGACTATCGGGACACGTGCTCGATCCCTGGTTGGGGAACTAGCATCCTGTTACACAGAGTGACCAAAAAAAGAGATCAAGCCTTGAGTCTTTGGCGTTGGAGTACTAACTCCAAGACCCTAGACTACCAAAGAACTAACCCTAGGGAGCATCAAATAGTGTGGACTGACACAAAGGAAACCACTTGAATAGAAGACCCAGCATCACTCAACCACCAGTAGCACCCTGTGCAGGATGCCTCATCTAAACAAGAAACAAAACAAAAATACAAACCCAGTCATTAGCAGACAGGATTACCATCCCGCTTGCTCATAACTGGAAAAAGAAACAACAACAAAAATCTCAGCACAAATCTCACCCTATATGAAGCTTACACAAACTGCTGGTCCAACCTTAGGAGGGCAAAAACCAAAAGGAAGAAAAAAATTCAACCTTCAAGCCTGGGAAAAGGAGACCTCAAACACAATAAGTTAAAAAAATAATGATAAAAAAGGCAGAGAAATGCTACACAAATGAAGGAACAAACTAGAAACACAGAAGTCCAAATAAATGAAGAAGAAACAGGCAGACTACCTGAAAAAGAATTCAGAGTAATGATAGTAAAGATGATCAAAAACCTTGAAAGTAAAATGAAGAAAATGCAAGAATGAATTAACAAAGATCTAGAAGAATTAAAGAATAAACATACAAACAACACAATTACTGAAATTAAATATACTCTAGAAAGAATCAGTATCTGAAGCAGAAGAGAGAATCAGTGAGCTAAAAGATAAAATGGTGGAAATAAGTGCTGAAGAGCAGAATAAAGTAAAAGAAAATAACTGAGGATACTCTCAAGAGTCCTCACGGACAATATGAAACCCATCAACATTCGAATTATAGCGGTCCCAGAAGAAGAGAAAACAAAAGAGTATGAGAAGAATTTTGAAGAGATTATAGTAAAAAATTTCCCCAACATGGAAAAGGAAATAGTCAATAAAGTTCAAGAGATGCAAAGAGTCCCATATGAGATAAAACCAAGGAGAAACATGCCAAGACACATACTAATCAAACTAACAAAAACTAACAAAGACTAAACACAAAGAAAGAATATTAAAAGCAGCAAGGGAAAAGCAACAAGTAACAATACAAGGGAAACCCCATATGTTTAACAGCTGAGCTTTCAGCAGAAACTCTGCAGGTCAGAAGGGAATGGCAGAATATATTTAAAATACTGAAAGGGAAAAATCTACAACCAAGATTACTATACCTGGTAAGCATCTCATTCAGAATTAATGGTGAAATCAAAAGCTTTTCAGACAAGCAAAAGTTAAGAAAATTCAGTACCACAAAGTCAGCTTTACAACAAATGTTAAAGGGACTTATATAGTCATGAAATACAAGAGAAGAAAAAGATCGACAAAAGCAAACCCAAAACAATTAAGAAAATGGCAGTAGGAACATATATATCAATAATTACTTTACGTGTAAATAGATTAAATACTCCAACCACAAGATACAGACTGGCTGAATGGATACACAAACAAGCCCCATACATATGCTGTCTATAAGAAACCCACTTCAGACCTAAAGACTCACATAGACTGAGAGGATGGAGAAATATATTCCATGTGATTGGTGCCATTGACTCCTTTTCAATAGTTGTAGTCCTTTGAGGGTTATGATTACTTGAAACAATGCAAACTAATCTGACATTAATAGTTTTAAAAAGTATGTATATATGTTGTGTTGTTTGCAGCATCTTTGTGCTCAAATATGAATGCTTTGTGACTACAGAAATTCTGTACTGTATGAATACGTATTTTCAAGAAAGTCTCATATTTCATATGCTCTAGTAAAACTCCAGCTTTCACTTATCACTCAGAGATGTTTGTCTAGATATATTTCTTGTTAAATTTTCCTTGTGAACTTTGATGTCTTATACATTAAACTTGGTTGTGCTTAGGTCTTTTCTTCCTGTCCATTTTAAGTAGGTCTGACAAATGTTAATCTGTATTTTTACTAAGATCCTATATTTTAACTGAGAAGAGTGTGATTAATGGGGTTTTTCTGGTAGATATGATAGGAAATCATTTGTATATAATATCCATGGCCTAACTTTGGTTTTGAAATACCAGTACTTTATAATTTAGTCATTTTAATTTCAGAAGGTACATTATAGACATATATTCAATACTCGGAAAATGTTGTTGCCAACTTTATGACAACATCTCATGCATTAACTGCAAGACAGGTTTATTTTCACTGCAGTCATCAGTTTTAATAATCATGTCATCATATCCACACATATATCTTAGGTTTTTCTGCTATGATATTACTTGCTGATCATTTATAGCCAGCCATTTCACATCTTTTCCACATACTGGCACAATAGTAGATTATTCTTAAATTATACTAAAGACTGGCAAGATTTTTTTTTTAAGTGTTATTTAAAAACTCCTTTTAGAACTGTTTGGTTTATGAAATGATATTTACTCATTGCAGCCATGAAATTAAAAGACGCTTACTCCTTGGAAGAAAAGTTATCACCAACCTAGATAGCATATTCAAAAGCAGAGACATTACTTTGCCAACAAAGATCTGTCTAGTCAAGGCTGTGGTTTTTCCAGTGGTCATGTATGGAAGCGAGAGTTGGACTGTACAGAAAGCTGAGCGCCGAAGAATTGATGCTTTTGAACTGTGATGTTGGAGAAGACTCTTGAGAGTCCCTTGGACTGCGAGGAGATCCATCCAGTCCATTCTAAAGATCATCCCTGGGATTTCCTTGGAAGGAATGATGCTGAAGCTGAAACTCCAGTACTTTGGCCACCTCATACGAAGAGTTGACTCATTGGAAAAGACTCTGATGCTGGGAGGGATTGGGGGCAGGAAGAAAAGGGGACGACAGAGGATGAGATGGTTGGATGGCATCACCAACTCGATGGACATGAGTTTGAGTGAACTCTGGGAGATGGTGATGGACAGGGTGGCCTGGCATGCTGCGATTCATGGTGTTACAAAGAGTCGGACACAACTGAGTGACTGAACTGAACTGAATAAATTGTAGAAGGACTCAATCGATCCCAGAGTAAAATGGAAGAGAAAAAAATAGGATGACTTTAACTCCACTTTTGTACTAACTTGAACATTTAATTCCAGAATAATTTTGTGTTACTGGTTGAAGCCAGCCTCAGCAGTACAAAGCAGTTGAGAATCCTGGCAAGAGACTGAAAAGATTTAGGACAGTCTTTTCTAGTGTAATTAATAGTACCCCCTTTCATCCTTTAAGTTTTTCTAGTTTGTGTGATAAATTGTAATGACACTCCAATAATTGGTAAAGAAATTAACTGAAGATGAAGTTACAAGACTGAAGTTTATTGATGAGGCTCAAAAGGCACAGTGTGGGTATAAAACGTGTTTAATGAACAGATATCATGCTAGGGAGTATGGAAATTTAATGATTTCAAAGGGGACGTAGTTCTTCAGTGTCTTAGATGTATTTGGGAAATTTGAATTTAAAATACTGGTTTTTCAGATGATCAGAAGTAAAAATTATGTATCTTAAGATATTGGATATATCTTTTTTAACATTTTAGAATTGGTTTGGGATGCTTTGATTGGGGTGGAAGGGAAGACCTTGACCAAGAAACAAAGGTTCAGTTATGTAGGGGAGAGAGAGAGGGTAGAGGGTGACCCTAGGGGATAATTAGTGTATCATAAAAAGGGTAGGTAGTAGAAAGGTAAGCCACCTGACAAGGATCTTAAAGGCTGATCAGTTTTGAATGCAGATAGAAACAGGGTGGCTTTGGTATAAGATTAAAGCCAGTTATCATAAAACACAGAAAAGGAAGTATATAGTATTATGAAGCCATTAGGGAGAGCAGCCAAGTTTCAGATTGCATCAGTGATATAGAGACATTGAATTGTTTAAATGTGTAGAGGAATTTTACAGTAAACTGCTAGTTCTGGATGTTTTCAGAGAAAATAGTTGAAAGAAAAATCAGTTGGAGAGTGAATTAAGAGAAAAAAACCAAAAACTGTGTAGTATTCTAGAGCAGGAAAAAAGTGGGCTAAGTGGTTTTAATGTTTATAAATGATACAGGGTACATAATCATTTTAAGAGATTTACTGACTTCAGTTTTCAGAATAAACGTGGCTTAAGAATAAACGTGGCTTACTCCTTGGAAGAAAAGTTATGACCAACCTAGATAGCATATTCAAAAGCAGAGATATTACTTTGCCGACTAAGGTCCTTTTAGTCAAGGCTATGGCTTTTCCAGTAGTCATGTATGGATGCGAGAATTGAACTGTGAAGAAGGCTGAGCGCCGAAGAATTGAAGCTTTTGAACTGTGGTGTTGGAGAAGACTCTCTTAAGAGTCCCTTGGACTGCAAGGAGATCCAACCAGTCCATTCTGCAGGAGATCAGCCCTGGGATTTCTTTGGAAGGAATGATGCTAAAGCTGAAGCTCCAGTACTTTGGCCACCTCATGCGAAGAGTTGACTCATTGGAAAAGACTCTGATGCTGGGAGGGGGTGGGGGCAGGAGGAGAAGGGGACGACAGAGGATGAGATGGCTGGATGGCNTAAGAGAAAAAAACCAAAAACTGTGTAGTATTCTAGAGCAGGAAAAAAGTGGGCTAAGTGGTTTTAATGTTTATAAATGATACAGGGTACATAATCATTTTAAGAGATTTACTGACTTCAGTTTTCAGAATAAACGTGGCTTAAGAATAAACGTGGCTTACTCCTTGGAAGAAAAGTTATGACCAACCTAGATAGCATATTCAAAAGCAGAGATATTACTTTGCCGACTAAGGTCCTTTTAGTCAAGGCTATGGCTTTTCCAGTAGTCATGTATGGATGCGAGAATTGAACTGTGAAGAAGGCTGAGCGCCGAAGAATTGAAGCTTTTGAACTGTGGTGTTGGAGAAGACTCTCTTAAGAGTCCCTTGGACTGCAAGGAGATCCAACCAGTCCATTCTGCAGGAGATCAGCCCTGGGATTTCTTTGGAAGGAATGATGCTAAAGCTGAAGCTCCAGTACTTTGGCCACCTCATGCGAAGAGTTGACTCATTGGAAAAGACTCTGATGCTGGGAGGGGGTGGGGGCAGGAGGAGAAGGGGACGACAGAGGATGAGATGGCTGGATGGCATCACTGACTCGATGGACGTGAGTCTGAGTGAACTCCAGGAGTTGGTGATGGACAGGGAGGCCCCAATTCATGGAGTCGCAAAGAGTTGGACACGACTGAGCGACTGAACTAAGATGATTTGAAAATTCAGTGCATTCAGTTCTCCAGGTATTTTTAGCTTTGATTGACCTAAAACTGAGCCTTATTAGACAAGAGTGGGGAAAATGCTGCACTGTTAGAAGACAAAATTTTCATTATTCAGTTGAGATGGCCTTGGGAGTCACTAAACGTCTTTTACCTATAGTTTCCTTATCAGTGATTGTTACTGTGCACATTAGGCTCCTTGTGAGAGTAAATAAGGCTAATTTATGGCAGTGTTTATGATAAAATTCAGAGCTCACCTTTCATTAAGACTTAATGTGGTTTTGATTTTGTGTTTTTGGCTTGTATTTGTAGATATTATAGGGGAATTTTATAATGCATCATGCTAAAATTTTGATTAAAGCTGGAGAAAGTTATAAAGAAAAGGATTCTGGGAGGTCATGTTTTAAGGCAGGGCAGACCTCTCCAAACATGTGTAATGTAAGTTACCACAAATTAATCATGTTCTTTTGAAATGTGTATTAGATAATGCTCTCTAATAAAATGCTGCTTAGAATAAAATGCTGAGGTTAATAAAAAAAATAACTAATTTGGACATTTTTAGTTGTTTTGATATCAGTATCTCTTCTAGTAAAGGACTATTGTGACTATGCAAAGAAACATAACAGTTCAGAATAGTTCCATTAATTGTTTGACAGTAATTCATGCAAGAGAGAAAAATAAAGGCAAGTATTGACTGTCTTTCTCATATTTTGTTCATTATTTTACTGTTGTTGGCACCTCTTTGCTTATCTCTCAAGTCACATATTTAGACTTGCTGTTTCATGAAATAAAAATATCTTGAATCACTAGTTTAACTAAAACTCTGACATTATTGGTAAGCATTGGGTTGGCCAAATAGTTCATTTGCGTTTTTCCATAAGATGGTACAGAAAAACCTGAATGAACTTCTGGCCAACTGAGTAGTAGGCTGCATTTTCTCTTCAGTTTTCCATTATCAGCTCCTGTTAATGGCTTACTGAAAAACAAGTGGTCACAGTTAACTGTTATTTTAAAAACATCTGTTCAATGTGAGGCAAACTCCCTTAGCTTTCTTTAAAGTGTATACACCTTCTTCCAGTCAAGTTTAATGCATGAACTCCTCTTATGCCAGATACTAGCTACACACTTATGATATGTTTGTGTCCCTCCCTCCAGATACCCTCAAGATTAAGTATTTTTGAGTATCAGCAACTATGACAAGCACTTTTTGTATCTAGTATACCACCTTCCACAGTAAAATGCATATATTCAACATTTACTGAATAGTTGACAAAGACCTCACACCAGTCAGAATGGCTGTCCTCTGAAAGTCTACAAATAGCAAATGTTGGAGAGGATGTGGAGAAAAGGAAACCCTTGTACATCATTGTTGGGAATGTAAATTGGTACAGGCACTGTGAGAAATAGTGTGGAATTTCTTAAAAAACTAAAAATAGAACTGTATAATCCCAAGAAATCCAGTCTCCACAATATATCTGGAAAAGATGAAAACACGAACTTGAAAGGATACATGCCTCTCATTGTTCTCAGCAGCACTGTTTACAGTAGCCAAGATGTGAAAGCAACCCAAATATCCAACTGTTGAATGGATAAAGAAAATGTGATATATATATATATATATATACACACACACACACACACACACAATGGAATATTACTCAGCCTCAAAAGGAGTGAAATCTTGCCACTTGCAATAATGTGGATAGTCCTAGAGAATATTATGCGTAGTGAAATAAGCCAAAGAAAGATAATAATGTATGATATCACACGTGGTATATAAAAAAAAATACAGATAAATGTATATGAAAAAACAAGATGCAGAAAACAAACTAGTACTTATCCTGTCAGGAGGGAAAAAGTGGGGCTATGAGATTCAGTTCAGTTCAATCGCTAAGTTGTGGCCAACTCTTTGCGACCCCATGAACTGCAGCATGTCAGGCCTCCCTGTACATCACCAACTCCTTGAGCTTACTCAGTCTCATGTCAATCAAGTTGGTGGTGCCATCCAACCATCTATCTCATCCTCTGTTGTCCCCTTCTTCTCCGGCCTTCGATCTTTCCCAGCATCAGGATCTTTTCAAATGAGTCAGTTTTTCGTGTCAGGTGGCAAAGTATTGGAATTTCAGCTTCAACATCAGTCCTTCCAGTGAATATTCATGATTGATTTCTTTTTGGATGGACTGGTTGGATCTCCTTGCAGTTCAAGGGACTCTCAAGCGTCTTCTCCAATACCACAGTTAAAAAGTATCAGTTCTTTGGTGCTCAGCTTTCTTTATACTATATAGTTTTTCTTTATAAAGAAAAAAAAAAGTATATTTCTTTATGCTGCTGCTGCTGCTATGTCGCTTCAGTTGTGTCCAATTCTGCGCAACTCCATAGACGGCAGCCCACCAGGCTCTGTTGTCCCTGAGATTCTCCAGGCAAGAACACTGGAGTGGGTTGTCATTTCCTTCTCCAGTGCATGAAAGTGAAAAGTGAATGTGAAGTCGCTCAGTTGTGTCCAGCTGTTCGTTACCCAATGGACTGCAGCCTACCAGGCTCCTCTGTCCATGAGATTTTCCAGGCAATAGTACTGGAGTGGGTTGCCATTGCCTTCTCCAATATTTCTTTATAATAAATAATACTTTATACTTTATTTTTCTTTATAAAGAAATATAAACTATATTTCTTTATACTTTATATTAAATCAACTATATATCAGTTAAAAAGTGTTTGTTTTTAAATTGTGGAACTTTGAATCCCCAGGATTTTGTTTCTTAACTTAGAAGTAAATCAGTTTTTTCCTGAAATAGTTTTGTTCATTAATATTTTCTTTAAAAGTCTTAAAATTAATTTATTATATCATGCAATACCATTCAGAATCTTAGGCATTGATTTTTAAATTGCTGAAGTGATTGAGAACAAATTACACTTCAGTGGCCAAGAAAATTCTAAAAGAGTAACAAGGGACTCTGTCTACCATTTAGTAGACTGTAAAACTACGGAAAATGTAAATGTTGGTGATTGACTCAACAACTGGAAAATGGATCAGCTAAACACAAACAGACCTAAGCATATATAATAATTTGTTAAAAATTATGCCTTTCCTATTTGTTTCTCTTCATAGTTATCACTTTAATAACAGCTTGAAGAAAAATGCAGAACTTTATCTCCTATAATACACCAAAGTCTGACTGAGTAGACTGTATTTCTGGTGGTCCGGTGGTCAGGAGTCTGTCTGCCAGTGCAGGGAACACAGATTCCATCCTTAGTCTGGGAAGATTCCCAATGCTGCTGAGTCTGCTCTAGAGCGCATGTTCTAGGACAAGAGAACCCACCAGAACCAGAAGTCTGCACAGAGCAAGGAAGACCTGGCACAGCCAAAAATAAGTAAATAATTTTTTAAAAATGTAGTAGAAAATTAAATATACACAGTTATATCATAAAACAATTAGAAAAAAGTCATATGAAGAATAATTGGATTGAGAATTCTAAAAGCAAACTTAAAGCAAACGTTATATTTGTTTAATTATTTTTAGTATTTAGCCTTTTAGAATTATATAATATCTATTTTCTGTTCAGTGTTTCTAATTTTAAATTCCACTTTAATGTTTACATTTCCACTCAGCATATCTGTTTTTGTTTATTCACCTAGTGTTTCTCATCCATATCTTTATTTTCTTCCTTTTGTAAGCCAGTTGGTTTATATGTATGTACATGATTTTTTAGAGAAATCAAAGAGTACAGGGACTATAATTGCAGTTTGTCATGACTTTACCTACTTACTCACAGTCCTGCTTCTCAAAATAATATTTTCATTTCTTTCAACATTCTCTTCTGATATTTATTCAACATAATTACTCACTATTATTTTTGGTAGCATTTTGCTGATTGAATATGATGAATAGAAGGTATTAAATACAAGCAAATCTTATATATATGCAAAATAGAGGGCAGTAACCTAAAAACATTAGGTGCCCCATGGCCATCTCTGTTAAGTATTTGGGCATTCAGTGGTTGGGGCATGTCATCAAAATAGTGAACTAATGTGATGTTTTGTGAAGTATAAAGATGATCAAGATACCTGTGGACTGCTTTGGTGGTAGACTCAAGTGTTGCCCACGATGGCTTCCTGTTATTCATGCTCTTGACTCATCCCATTGACTGTTTTGAGACCTGGTTCTAACCATCCATTACAACAAGGGTGATGCGAGTCCAATTCTTAAATTACCCTTTGTTATACAAGATTCTGTCTTGCTAGGTGATTTTGTCTAAGGATTCTGATTGTTGGTTGACTCAAAGTAATTGATCGTGTTGGGGAGGTCCATGTGGCAAGAAACTGTGGGCAACTTGTTTCCAGCAAATAGCCAACAGGTGGTCATGGTCCTCAATTCTTTAACCAACCACAAGGAAATAAATGCTCCCAACAATGTAAGTGAGCTTAGTAGTAGATTCTTTCTCATTTGCACTTCCAAGTGATAATGTAGGATAGCAAATACCTTGATTGCAGCCTTGTGAGACCCTATGGGAAGATTCAGCTGAGTTGTATCTAGATTCCTGACTCTCAAAGATTGGGAGATGTACGTAACCACGAAGCTGTTTATGATAGCAGGAAAATTAACATAGTGCTGAGGCAACACTGTGGAAGTTGTACTTTCTTGTCCATTCCAGATTTAAAAAAACTGACTTTGAGTGGTCCTTGTAAATAAGGAAAAATGACATTAGTCAGATTGTGTGTGTGTGCTCAGTCATGTCCACCTCTTTGCAACTCCATCAACTGTAACTCCTCTGTTCATTGGATTTCCCAGCAGGAACACTGGAGTGGGTTGCCATTTCCTCCTCCAGTGGATCTTCCTGACCCAGGGATCAAACCCATGTCTCCAGCATCTCCTGTATTGGCAGGCAGATTCTTTACCACTGAGCCCACATGGGTAGCTCAACCAGGTTGGTAGCTGCATATCAATTGACAGGGTCTGCAAGTGCTATGAAGGTCACCACTTGATTAAGCTTACAATGATCCATAGTTGTTCTTCAGTTTCCATCTGACTTCAATGTTGGCCAACCTGATGAGTTTAGTAAGGATAAGATAGATTTCTCTACCTCTCCCTCTTTGAAGTCTTTGGTTAAATTCTGTAATTCCCCCAGGGATGTTGTATTGCTTCTAGTTTATTATCTTGGTAAGGAAAGGAAGTTCCATGTATTTTCTTCAGACATTCCTACCATAATGCCTCTTATTCCACAGGTCAGAAAGTTACTGTGGGTTTCTTCCAGTTGACAAGTATGTCTGTTCCAAGTATATATTTAGGAACCAAGGAAATAACCACAGAGTGAATTCCTGGACCGTTTGGCCTCATTCTTGGTCAGGCTGGAGTTAACAACTCCATGTATGTCACCTGACTTATGTATCATGTATCGCCATAAACCTCTTTCTTAAATTAACTTCTGAACCACAGTGCCAGGAATTAAGGGCTGCTCAGAGACAATGTTTATTAATAACTATTTCATTTTTATGATATATAATACCTCTAATTAATGGCTCCAAGTCTCTGGAGAAGGTTAAGAGGAGGGTATATGGTGTGACTTAACTTCTGCAAAGTCCTTTTGCAAGGGACCTGGTTTCCACTTTATTCAGCCGACTCTACATCTGTGAGCTAACTCAGATTTGGCAAGTGAGAAGGCTTTAAGTTCTTGGTGAGAAGTTAACTTGATGAGAAGGCTTTAACTCTGCACTATGTGTTGGTGACAGACTTCTTGCTACAAAACATAGCATTTTTCCTGTTACATGAAATAAACATGGACTGCACACCTGTTTTGTTCCTGAGGGAACTGTAATCATTTAGCTGCTGGCAAATTATTCTGATGATAAGTACATCCCTGATGCCCTGTACAGATAATGTACCCGCCATGTCGGTGCTTAAGTATATCCTCTTGGACTGTGTTACCTTGTCTCTCATCATCTCCATTGAAGCCTGGAAGCTCTTCTTGATGACCACATTCCCTGCACTCTTACCAGGCTCACAAAGGAGAGTAATCACAGACTTTTGTAAGGAAGGTAGATATCATTCCTCCCTGCACTAATGCTTTCTGTGCTCTCTTGTGTAACATAGATGAGAAATGTCAGTATGAAATTCTAACATGATAAGTCCAATTGATTTCCCTAAATCACTACATTCTTTCCTTCTTCCTTCCATATCAATGCCAAGAAAACTGACATCTCAGCGTTTAAATCCAGCTTTTGGTGCACCAATTAGATAATAATGATCACCACTTTCAGGTACATGAGCTAGTGTATTAAATCTGTTCTCTCTGCTTCGTGTACGCATGTCAATTAATTTGTCCAGATGGGGCATTATATTTTACCCTCTGTGGTCAAATACTTCAGGAATCCACTCTACATGTGTTTCTCGAGTTTCTTCTGGATATGTAAGCTATTTCCTCTTGAGTCATAATGTGTACCTGTCCCCCCTGGATCATGCTGAGTTTTGACTCTACTTATGAATCTAATGGCCAAAGGAGTTGGCTGTGGCGGGTCTTTAGGAAAATGAGCATAATCCTTCAGGAATTTTTCCATCTGAGATTATCAGAAGATTTTTAAGCCAAAGAGGGCTAGTGTTCTTAGACACTGGAAGGCAAGCTATTTCCACCTGTCTCAGTTCAGTTGCTCAGTCACGTCTGACTCTTTGTGACCCCATGAATCGAAGCATGCCAGGCCTCCCTGTCCATCACCAACTCCCGGAGTTCACTCAGACTCACGTCCATTGAGTCAGTGATGCCATCCAGCCGTCTCATCCTCGGTCGTCCCCTTCTCCTTCTGCCCCTAATCCCTCCCAGCATCAAAGTCCTTTCTAATGAGTCAACTCTTTGCATGAGGTGGCCAAAGTACTGGAGTTTGAGCTTCAGCATCATTCCTTCCAAAGAAATCCCAGGGCTGATCTCCTTCAGAATGGACTGGTTGGATCTCCTTGCAGTCCAAGGGACTCAAGAGTCTTCTCCAACACCACAGTTCAAAAGCATCAATTCTTCAGCGCTCAGCCTTCTTCATAGTCCAACTCTCACATCCATACATGACCACAGGAAAAACCATAGCCTTGACTAGACAGACCTTAGTCGGCAAAGTAATTTCTCTGATTTGAATATGCTATCTAGGTTGGTCATAATTTTTCTTCCAAGGAATAAGCGTCTTTTAATGTATAGGAGGCTCCTAATTACTAGTGGAGGGTTAGGGAGTAGGCAAGGAGTCAAAATTGTTAGTTTCATTTAAGACCAACTAGATGCTCCATTCAAACTTCAGGATCTTACTCTTTCCCCATTAAGGTTTTAATTTTCACATGAGAAACTTGAGACTGAATTTAGCTGATTTTTGTAATTCAGCAGTGTACACAATTAAATTTTTAATTTGACTTTCAGCAGTGTCAGCTCTCTGGTTCTCACAATGTGACTGAAGCTGAGAGTTAATGGACTTGAGCTTTTCATTTTCTAAGTGTTCAGTTGTCATCATTACTACCATAATGGTAGATATCCTGTGCTAGACTACGTCATTCAATCATGTCAAACTCTTTGTGACCCTATTGACTGTAGCCTGCCAGGCTCCTCTTGTCTGTGGGATTCTCCAGGCAAGAATACTGGAGTGGGTTGCCATGCCCTCCTCCAAGGGATCTTCCCGACCCCGATATTGAACTCAGGTCTCCTATGTCTCCTGCATTGGCAGGCGGATTCTTTACCATTAGCATCACTTGGGAAACCCAGTGGCAAATAAAGAGCCAGTTAAGTTCGAAAGGCATGTGCTTGAGTTGACACTTCATCACNCCCTCCTCCAAGGGATCTTCCCGACCCCGATATTGAACTCAGGTCTCCTATGTCTCCTGCATTGGCAGGCGGATTCTTTACCATTAGCATCACTTGGGAAACCCAGTGGCAAATAAAGAGCCAGTTAAGTTCGAAAGGCATGTGCTTGAGTTGACACTTCATCACAATGAAACACAGTTGAAAGGTTCGCTGGTTTCCTGAAACTGCTGTCTACCATATATTACTAGCATCCCATTTACTTGGCCAGGATCTCAGCCCTGTGCTTAATCCCCAGGACATGACCAAACCAGTCCCCAAATCTCATCTTTACTAGTTTATCATTTGGAACTGTTCCCAGGACTATTTCTGTACCTATCTGGATTCAGTTGGGAGTTGGAAACAACAGTTTAAATTGGTAAAATGTATTATACATAATTACTAAACTATGATTGAAGAGTAACTATAAAAATGTAAAGATAACACTGAATTTTCTAGGGCTGAAGGTGATTTCTCAAGGAAAGACAGCCTCTCTTCCAGAAGGTTCCCTAGGCAGGAGTTCATACCTTATTGGAGAAGATGGAGTTAGATGGAGTTAACAGAGAAATTCACTGGATTGCCTTAACCAGAGCTGGTTCACAGTTACTGGGCAGCAGAAAACAGTACTGAGTTATAGCCGTGTTAAGCAGGGTAGACAGTTATATATGAAAGTTGGGGGCACTCCTGCCAGCATGAATCCTGAAGCATGCCAGTGTCTGCATCAGCAGCCCTGCATCACAAGGGAAATCACTAATCCCAGGCTGGGGCATAAGGTTGCCCAAGGACGGCACATTCTTGTCATGAGCCTGGGATAAACACCACTGGATTTCCTGTTATATAATTGCTGTGTTAAGATCAAGAATAACCTGACTGACATATGAAAAGGAAGAGAGGCCCCTTTCCTCCTCCAGTGTTCTTCCAGAGCTATATGTGAATAAAGCTTAAATAGTGCTTACTGTGAAAATGAAGTAATAGTGCTTACTGTGAGAGAAGTATCTGCTCATTAGTACAGAGCAGATAACTGAAGGGTAACTTTGGAGTTGAGGCACAGTAAACTGGTAACTGATGAAGAGTTCCTTAAATGTCTGGTGTTGGCAGCTCTTTGCTTTCTTGAGAGGCAGGTTGGATGCTCTGTGTGTAGAAGTGGAGTCTGTATAGGCTTTCTGATATAAGATTTTACCTTGATTTTACCCTTTTCCTCATGAATTCCATTTTTATATTTTTGTGTTGAGGTTTGTTTCCCCATTCACCTTCCAGGATTTAAAATTTATTCTTTGTAGTGATTATTCTTAAATTGGTCCAATGAATATTTAAATTTGATAGTCTTTTTTTTTTTTTTAACTTCCAGAAAGTCTTTTCATGCTTTAAATCTTCCATCTGCTTCATACATACCTTATTTTCTTTTTTCCTTCTTGATTGCTGACTCTTTTAAGCATATTACTTTGCTTTGCCTTCTTAAGGCTCGTTTTAATTTGGATGGTCAAATCCAATTATTAGAATCCTTCCATTGCCAGAAATTCTCGAATAATGGGTTGCCATGGCCTCCATTCCTGTGAATATCACACTAACCAATAGTTCTATTAACTGGATAGTGTTTTCCCAGCTTTAGGAGTAGGAGGCAACTCACCTTACAGTAATAATCCCCTGTAGTTCCTCTGAGGCCAGGAAAATAAAAACTTTAAGTGAACTGTTATTTAAAATATCGTTTTAACGTGTTTGTACCATTTTACTTACATATCACTGTTATAGTACTCAACTTCAGACCTATACTTTATCATGTTAAACTGAAAAGTATACTTGTTGAAATTGCTTTCTATTTCAAAAACTGAAAAATACAAAACCAAAGAAAAACAGAACAAGATTAGTGTCAAGTAAAAATATGAAAGTGGTTTATTTTTCTAAAAAATCACACTGAAATTATATTGCAATATGTGATTCTATTCCTAACTCCAGAATAAAGTCTGCCCTGTCACATGATGGGTCACAGAATTTATTTGAGTTTAAAAACAAATTTCTCTAAGCAATAATACGGTTGGGTAAAAGGACAGTGGTAAGGTGATCAAATTGGCCGGAAACTGCAGTTAACACAAAAATCAGCAACAAAGAGCAGCCTTTAGAGAACTCTGAAAGAAGAATATTTTAGCTTTTATCTGAGGTTAAAATAACAGTCTAGTTTCATGGAATAATAAAAAATTCTTCTCAGTCTACCTGTGTCATGTTTATTTTTTTACTTGCATTCAGAGAAAACATGTATATGATATTAGTAAAAGCAATGTTGAAAAATTATCTAAAATCTTTCTTTTAGGTTTACTTTATGACACTTAGAGGCAAATCTAAAACTCATTTTATATGATATTGACTGTTCTATTCCACATTTTTTCTGTTTCCTGTTCTTATCCTTGACATTTATTTTCGCTTTAGTTTTTCTTTCTCAGTTTCTAAGCTATACTTCTAACTAGTATAAATTTATTATACTGTCGTATATTTGTAGAATGTTAAAACATAGCAAATGTCATGATTTTTGTCACTTCACTGTTATCTGTGATTCGGGGGCTGGCTTATGGTTTTCTCTTTGAGGATCTATAACTTTTCAGAGATTATCATTTTAGTAAAGTCTTAGATTTAAACTTTTTATAATGAATTGAGGACAAACCTGTCAGTGTCACAGTTTGAATTTTTGCATATCTTTTTCCATGCTACCATAAATGCATGTGTGTGATATCTAAGAATACTCTTTTCACTTAACGTATCACAAATAACTTTAAATCATTAGTGCTAACATATTGATATAGCTCATTTGTGTAGCAGTATTTTATTCTGTGCACATATAATGTAATTTTGTGAAACATTCTTTTATAAATATTTTAGATCGATATTTTTGCCCCAGTAAGCAGTACTTAAAGTATTCAGGCAGGTGAGTATTTTTTCTGTGTAGGAAGAAGAAATATATAAATATTTACAGACAAGAGGGCAGATTTTGGCAGATACGACTGGCCACTTACCAAATTTATTTTTCCTTTTTCATGGTGGATAATGTTCCAGAAAGGTACTGGTGAAAACAGACTTCATGCATCCCATTTATCTAGATGTGGCTAGTTTATACGTTCTTGCTACTGAAGTATTAGATAAAGTATTATTCCAAAGCTGAATTATAAAAATCTGCCATGCTTTTCTATTTTTTTTCTTCCATTAGCTGGCTTTGGACTTCTCATGATCAACCTTGGAAGCCTCTTCTATAGGATGACCTTAAGAGGTGATAGAGGATGTTAAAGCCTCTGTCACCTTAGCTCCCAGAATGATTGTGTGACTTGTATTTTATGTGTTCTCTCTGAGAGATTGTGGATGTATTATTAGAAATGTTTTTTTCTCGTAATCTTGGAGTAATATCTTTCTCTGCTCCTTAACTCAGGGCAACCAACATTTAAATGTAATATATGTTTCTTAAGGTGGAAGCTTAATCATTGGTTTAGAACTTTCTCTTATTATACAGTACATGAAGCTAAAAATTTCTCTCTAAGCTCTGTTTTACCTGCATTCTACAAATTTTGATATGTTATACTTTCATTATCATTCAGTTCAAAGTATTCCCTAATTACCAAAATATTTGGGATATTTCAGATAACGTCTTGTTGCTGATGTCTAATTTAAATCCATATTATTCTGAGAATTTTCCCTGTGTTTTTTTTATCCTTAAGTCATAGAGGCTTGCTGTTCTGTCTTTTGGTGAATGTTCAGTGTGTAGCTAAAAGGAATGTATATTCTTTAATTGTTGGTGTGTGATTATATGTTGATTAGATCATGTTTATTAGCAATGCTGTTCAAATCTTCTATATGTTTACTATTTTTTGTGTTTGCTTCTTCCCTCAGTTACCAATAGAGGTGTAGTAAAAATCTCACCTATGGTTGTCTATTTGCACATTTCTCCTTGAATTTCATGTTTTCCTTTATGTATTTGGGGACTCATTGCTGCTGCTGCTGCGAAGTCGCTTCAGTTGTGTCTGACTCTTTGTGACCCCATAGATGGC
Organism: Neotragus moschatus; assembly: GCA_006410615.1. Taxonomy (NCBI): domain Eukaryota; kingdom Metazoa; phylum Chordata; class Mammalia; order Artiodactyla; family Bovidae; genus Neotragus; species Neotragus moschatus. Next base: position 466,000 of record SJYA01000146.1, read on the forward strand.
AGCCCACCAGGCTTCCCCGTCCCTGGGATTCTCCAGGCAAGAACACAGGAGTGGGTTGCCATTTCCTTCTCCAGTGCAGTTGAATTCAGTTCAGTCGCTCAGTCATGTCCGATTCTTTGCGACCCCATGNGACTGCAGCCTACCAGGCTCCTCAGTCCATGGGATTTTCCAGGCAAGAGTACTGGAGTGGGGTGCCATCACCTTCTCCATTATTTGGTATATAAAAATTTGTAATCACTTTATCTTCCTGATTTTTTTACCACTTTATTATTATAAGGTTATTTAAAAAAATCTTTATCATATTCCTTGTGTTGATTTCTTTATCTGACACTCATAACAGCATTTTATAGTTAAAGTTTACATGGTATACATTTATTCTCCATTTTACTATAACCTATATGTGCTGTTATATTCAAAGTATGTCTCTTGTAAATATCCTGTGATTGATTTTTATTCAGTCTGGATTGTCTGTGTTTCAGGAGTAGTCTTTATTAGTGTATTTGCTTGGTATTGTTTTAGTTTTCTTTGTGAAGTTTTTGTGTTGGTTTTATTTGAACGTATCTTTTTGCCATATGCAAACTTCTATTTAGCCAGGTTTTTATTTTCTCCACCTTTATTGAAATATACTATATTTGTGTGTTGAGGAGAGGGGAAAACTAATTCATCCATGAGAGAGTAGGAAATCCTGCCACTTGNTATTGTTTTAGTTTTCTTTGTGAAGTTTTTGTGTTGGTTTTATTTGAACGTATCTTTTTGCCATATGCAAACTTCTATTTAGCCAGGTTTTTATTTTCTCCACCTTTATTGAAATATACTATATTTGTGTGTTGAGGAGAGGGGAAAACTAATTCATCCATGAGAGAGTAGGAAATCCTGCCACTTGCAACAAGTTAGATGAACCTTGAGGCCTTTATACTAGGTGCAGTACATCAAAGAAAGAAAGACACACACTGTGTAACACTTATATGTGGAATATTACAAAAAGAAAAGATACTGAAGTTATTTCCATATTTTTACCATTGTGAATGCAGTGAACATAACAGTGCAGATATTTCAATAAAATCCTGATTTTATTTCCTTTATATATATACGCATAAGTGGGATTTCTGGATTATGTGGTGGTTCTAGTTTTTAATTTATGATGAAAATCTGTACTGTTTCATGTAGTGGCCGTACTAGTTGACATTTGCACTAACAGTGCACACTCACCAACACTTATGTCTTATCTTTTTGATAATAGTCATTCCAAACTGGTGTGGCATTAATATCTCATTGTGGTTTTAATTTGCATTTTCTTGATGATTAAATGATGTTGAATGTCTTTTCATGTATTTCTTAGCCATTTGTATATGTTCTGTGTAAAACTATTCAAATTCTTTGCCAGCTTTTAATTGGATTCTATTAAAGTTAGTGATTTATTAATTTGATTTAATATAGAAATAGTTTTACATTGTATAGAAATACAGCTGTTTTCCGTATGTTGGTTTTGTATCCTGTAACTTACTTGTTGCATCCTGCAACTTGTTGACTTGTTTTTTCATGGAGTCTTGAAGATTTTCTGCATAGAAGGTCATTATCTGCAAAAACATTTTTTTTATTGCTTCCTTTTCTATTTGAATACCTTTTATATACCTTTTAAAATACATTTTCTTTTTCTTGACTGATTGCTTTGGCTAGAAGAGTTGAATAGGAGTGATGATAAGAGTACAGTTTTAATCTTTTATTCTGTTCATGTGGTGTATCACATTTACTTTTGCATCTTGCACCATCCTTGCATCACTGGAACAAATCCTGCTTAGTCAAGGTATATGATCCTTTTAATATATTGTTGAGTTTGATTTGCTAATATTCCTACAGGATTTTTGCATCTGTGTTCATCAGGAATATTGCCGTTTTCTTGTATATTTTTGTCTGTCTTTGGTATCAGAGTAATATTGACCTCATAAAATGTGTTTGGAAGACCTACATATACCATCTTCCTAGAATGTTTGTTAGAAGTGATCAGTGAAGCCTTCTGGTCCTGGACCTGGTTGCAAGGTTTTTAATTACTGATTCAATCTCCTTCCTAGTAACTGACTAGTTAAGATTTTTTATTTCATCATGAGATAGTCTTACTAGGTTATATGTTTCTAGGAATTACTCATTTTTTAAAATTAGGTTTAATTATTTCTTTGAATATTTGGTCCCACCCTTGCAGCATTTAGGATCTTAGTTCCCTGACCAGGGATTGAACCCACATCCCCTTTGTTGGAGGGCAGAATCTTACCAGTATACCTCTGGGGAAGTCCTGAAATTTAGTAATTTTTTCCCCTAGGTTCTCTAATTTGTTGGCCTATGATTGTTCACAGTAGTCTTTCATCATCCTTGCATTTTTGTGGAATCAGCTGTAATACCTCTTTTATTTCTGAGTTTGTTTATTTCAGTCTTCTTTTTTTCTTGGTGAGTCTAGATAAAGGTTTTGTCAGTTTTGGTTACTTTTTCAGAGAACCAGTTCTTAATTTCTGCTTGAATCTTTATTATTATATTTCCATCTCTCCACTTATTTTGAGCTTGGTTCCTTCAAGTTTCTTGAAGTATAAACTTAGGTTTTTAATTTTTCTTGTCTCTTGAGATGGGTGTTTATTGCAGTGAACTTCCTTCTTAGAACTGTTTTTGCTGTATCCCATAATTTGGTCTGTTATATTTCCATTTCCATTTTTCCCAAGAGAAGGAGAAAGCAATAGAGAGGAACTACAAAAACAGCCCGAAAGCAATTAATAAGGTGGCAGTCACACATAGGTATCAATAATTTCTTTAAATGTGAATTCAGTAAGGTCTGTAATCAAAAAATACAGTAATAGATGACAAATTTCTATTTATTTATACCAATAAAAGTAATATATTCTGTATTGAATTCTTCAGTATAGTCATTGTATTCTTCAGTTTCAGAATTTGTTTGGTTACTTTGTTTTTTGTTTCTTTGTTTAACTCATTTTGTTCTTGTATTTTTTTTCCTGATACATTAGTTTTTTTATCTGCGTTCTCTTATAGCTCTCTAACTATCTGTAGAGTAATTATTTTGAATCTCCTTGTCCGTCAAAGATCTCCTGAATCGGCTAGTTATTGTAGGCTTACTATGTTCTTTGGTAGAGATATATTTCCCCAATTCTTCATAATCCCAGTTGCTTTGTTTTCATGTCTGTTCATTTGAAGAAGCAGTTAACCTCTTCCAGAATTTATAGACTGAATTTGATAAGGGTCAGCCTTTCACCTGTGAGTGAGAGTACACTGGCACATGCTGTGACCCTGGGTATAGTGATGCAGGGTGCCAGTGTGGGGAACATGTCGTAGTTTGGATCCCTGTGGGCAGGCATGATGTGCATTTAGCTCAGGCCACTGGGCTACACACCACTGACAACTGTGTGGTTCTTGGTCAGCACTGAGAGGAAACTTGCAGTAGTTCTAAGCAGTGCTTTCACTAGGGATTTATCAGATAGGGACCAAGGCAGGCTGTTGTAGAGGCCAGTTGCAGGCATACATACAGTGATGAGGGACACTGCAGACAACAAGGATTGGTGCTAACTATGGTCTCCTTGGCTAAACCGAAGTTCCTGGCCATCAATGTCATCTCCTGCGGTTGCACACACTCTGCCCACATGTGCACACTGCTTTGAAGGCTGGCAGAAGTCATTGGGCTGGGTTGTGCAGTGCACAGCTCGGAGTGGCTAAGTATAGGTGGACTTATTGGTACTGGCCAATAACAGGAGGCAGGGCCTTATCTGGGCCCACAAGAAGCTTGGGGTGCCTTCGTTGTAGGCGCTCTCACTGGTGGCTGCCTGTCCCTCCCATCCCTTCTGTGCATGCTCACTGCAGAGGAGGCCAGTGATGGATGTCAGTCTGGTAGTGCACAGTTGGAGACACAATCCCTGAGCATGAACACAGTGGTCTGGTTCAGTGTGGGGAGGTGGTGTTAGGCTGGTGTGTTGCATTTGTGCAGCTGCAGCAGCCCCAGTTGGCTGCAGGTGTGGCTGTCTGGCTCCTTGGTGGCTAGAGATTCAGGGGGCCGGCATCTTAAACTCTCACAGCTGTAGAGAGCTATAACATATTATAATCTTTCCTCTCCCCCCTCCATTGTGTGTGTATATGTTTTTTTTTTATTTTACATATTTATAAGATATAAAATATCCTTATTTATAAAATAGCCACTGTAGTGGCTAAGTGTAGGCTTGGTATTGGCAGGAAAAGGTTACAGAGAGGGACTCAGGCAGTTGACATCAATGAACAGAAACACAAATACCTGTGGGGGAAAAGCTGGCAACATCTGTAGGGGTCTACAGTGACTATGCTGGCCTTTGGCTTTCTTGTTGGTGAAATTTGCTGAGTTTGTCTGAAGAGCTGTTCTCTGTGAACTGTGATCCCTCTGGCTGCTTCTCTGTTAATAATATTACTTTTGCTTTTATTCCTTGTTCATAGCCGGGTCAATAACGTATCAGGTGGCTGGGCTTGGTGGAATGAAACCAAAGCAGAACCTCTGTACAATGCACTGTGAAGCTGGAGAAGCTGGTCAGTCACCCCACACTCCTTTTTTTGGCAAGAAGAGTTCTTTTTAGCTGTGGAAAATTTCTTCTTAGCACTGAAGGGTGCCAATTTGGGGGATGGGATGATGCAGGCAAAATGAAGTTAACCTTCATTTTCTTCTAATGTGAATGTTCTGAGTTTTGTTGTTCTTAAAACTTCATAAGTGGACTATAGAGATCTCCTGGATCTTTTTTTTGTTCTTGGATAGCTGTTCAGTCATTGGTTGGTTTGTTTTTTAAAAAAAGATTTAGTCATTTATATATGGTTGCACTAGGTCTTCCTTGCTGCTTGAGTACTTTCTCTAGTTGCAGCAAGCAGGTGCTACTTTTCATTGGAGTGCGTGTGCTTCTCGTTGTGGTAGCTTTTCTTGTTGTAGAGCATGAGCTCTCTAATTGCAGCATATGGGCTTAGTTGCTTCACAGCATATGGAATCTTTGTTCCTCGGCCTGGGATGGAATCCATGTCCCCTGCTTTGGCAGAATTCTTAACCACTAGACCACCAGGGAAGCTCCAGACATTGATTTTTATGGGATGATGGAGAAGCTGGGTTTTATTCCAACCAGTAGGCAGTTTTTCTTTCTTTCTTTAAATATATCATTCCATTATTCACTGGCTTTTATTATTTTCTATGAGAAGTATGCTGTATATTTTATCCTTTTATCTCATGTATGTACCCTATGGATTTTGTTTCCTCTTTATTAAATGTTCCCAGCTATTTAGTTTTGATGTACATTATGAAGTTTTTATCTTCCTCTTCACCTATCAGCCAAGGCCCTATAAATTATGACAAGTTGTATCATCCACATGCTTGTGTCCGTACTTGGTAATGTCTTTAACAGTTATCAGTCTGCCAGTCTAAGAAAGGCTTATCTTTTGGGAGTTAACTTTAGATTCTTAGGATGAGATGATTGGATGGCATCATCAACTCAGTGGACATGAATAAGCTCTTGGAGATAGTGAAGAATAGGGAAACCTGGTGGGCTGCATTCCATGGGTTTGCAAAGATCATACACAACTGAGCAACTACCACCACCACTGTATTTTCTTTATACTTTAAAAACAAAATCTACCAGATGCTAATGTGTTGAGAGAGAGTTGTTGTATACACCAGCTTTTAATAAAGGGTCTTCCCCTTAAACATAGAAGGAAATATGATTGCTCCTCACATCACTAAAGAAGAGAAATGGTCAGTCAGAATGGGTTAAAATAAAAGGGCTGATGAGATCTAGAATTGGTGATATGCGGAACACTGAATATCAATATTTGCTGGAGAAAGTATATACCTGTTTTGGAAAACAGTGTGACATTATATACTAAACCTCAATATATATGTATTGTTTGTTAATAAGTCTGCTACCAGGTATGCATATAGCAGAAAAAATGTTTATGTGAGGATATGTGTATAGTTGTGTTCATAATTTATTTGCAATAGCCCTAAAATGGAAACAACTCTCATGTACATCAATAGTAAATTGGATTATAAGTATGTTGTCAACAAAGTGCTGTTCAGCAGTACAAACAAGGAATTACTAATAACACATAGTAACATGACCGAATCTCATTGATAAAACATTGAAATAAATCAAACACAAAACATAATAGTATTCACATGACTTTCAAAAGTATATCTGTTGTTAAGGAATAATAAGCTGTTTGTTTGCGAAATGGTTAATAACTAGAAGGGAACATGGGGCAGCCTGTTTTGGTTCTGGAAGTGTTTTTTATATTTGCATTTTAGTTGTGGTTATATAGGTGCATGTATATGTAAACTTTCATCAAAGAATAACTTAAGATTTCTAGATTAATTATACATTGTTGTAGCTAAATACAGAAATAAAAGTTTATTTAAAACTTTTTAAAAAGTAATTTGTATCTATTTCCTGTGCTTCCCCTTCACCCCCAGCAAAACTCTCAATAGTTATGCCTGGTAGTATCCTAAGTGGAATTACATTAAATTTATCTAACAATTTGGAAAGACTTGCTTGATGCAGCATGAAGCTTTTTTAATATGGAACTTATTTAAGTCATTTTCTATAACCTAAAGGTGTTTTTATAATGTTCTTCATTAAAATTTATGTAGTCCTTCAATTTGTTTTTAGATAATTTTAGTTGTGAGCAGCCTTCTCTATCCATTTATATTTCATAATGTTGCTAATGTTCAAATTTGATTTTGTACTTTTATCTTTTGTCAGCTGTAAATTTTTTAGTTAATTTTTGTGTTGCATTGGTAGAGACTCAGTAGAAAAGGAGAATTGTCCTTATTGATATTTTACTTATTTTTGCATAAACTAAAATCTTTAAAATACGTGTTAAATGCTTAGGGATGCGTCCTTGCCTCATTCTTCTTAGAGATGAAAAGTGTTAAAGTTTCCACAAGAAATATATTTTGGCCTTTGTCTTTATGTTGTTTACCAACATATCACATAACCCGAGTTTTTCTAGATATGTTCTTATTAAGCATGGCTCTAGGATTTTTATCAGATGCCTTTTGAGATCTGTATTATAATCATTTATTTTTCTTCTTTACATTGTTGATTAATTGAATTGAGTTCCTAATATTAAATCATCCTTGTGTTCCTGGGAAAAAATGTATTTTATTATATATGATCTTAATTTTATATATATAATTTAATATATATTATATATGTGATTTAATTAAGTAGTTTTCTTATTTAAATAGCAACACATAGAAAACCAATAATTTATCAAAAATTCATTTGCTGTAATATCAATTAAATTGTTTTTCTTTCTTTTCTTTTTCCCCTCCCCACAGTCTGTCGTCGATGACTGGATTGAATCGTATAAACAAGACAGGGACATTGCACTTCTGGATTTAATCAACTTTTTTATCCAGTGTTCAGGATGTCGAGGTACAGAATGTTGGAATAAATGATGTACACTGAGACTTTGTCCATCAGTTTCAAATTTACTTTACCTTCTGTTAATCATTTTATAATTCATTCTGGAATTAATTGCTAGTCTTTTGTGGTAAAATTATTTTATTTAAAAATATTTCTCTTTTTCTGACTTTAGTTTTACTCAGATTTCTGAAATTTTAATGTTTTGAAGGAAATCTGAAATTAAGGATTTTGTGAATTGACCTTTTAGATCACAAGATTTTATAGTTAATGTTTACTGATATTATTTGTATTTGTGCTCTATGTTGTGAACTGTGCTAGTTGCTAACATTCATCATTTTGAATCCTCATCTTGTAGACGAAGTGCTTAAACATGAAAATCAGGTTTAAATTTACAATCATTTGGCATTCATAGATAATTTGTTAAAAAGTGAAGTTATTTTTATCATATTAGTAGGTAACTGATAGAGACCTTTTTTCTCTAGAATAAATATTAACAGGTTAAATTGTACTGTATGGGAAAAATCAGTTGGTAAACACCATTCTTTGCTTATCAGTGAAGAAAGATGATCTTCTATTGAGGTCACTGATCAAATTGATTTCTTGAAGGCTTTCTTATTTCTGATCAAGTTATCACTCACCATATTAACATAGGAATTTTATCAAATATTTACAAAGTAAATTGGTTATTGTTCTGAAGTGTACATATATATATATATATATATATATATACACACACACTATCAAAACAGTCTCTGCCCCAGTAACTGTTAGAATATGTTTAATTTTTATTTATTTTGTTAATAATTTCCGCTTTAAGTTTTTAATGTCCTTTCTGCTTTGAGTTTATTTGCTATTTATTTATTTGGCCATGCCATGCAGTGTGCAACATCTTAATTCTCCAGCTGGGAATCCGGTCTGTTGCCTTGCTGCAGTAGAAGTGTGAAGTCTTGATCACTGGACCACCAAGAAAGTCTCTGTTGAGTTTTTAAAGAAGGATATTTAGCAAAGAAAAGGAGGGAAATGTACCAGTAGTTCACTGAACTGCTCATTACCAGGAGACTAATAAAATTGGTTACAATTTAGTGACTGTTTCAAATTAGCTCGTTTGATATTGGTTTGACACTTTTATCAGTCAGATATGGTTTTTATTCTGTTGTTCAAGAAACTAAGGATTCAGGGCTTAGCTTAGTTTTTGGACATCATCCAGTTTTTAAGTGCCGAATTCATGATTTAGATTCTGGCTTGTCGCTATCTTTAGTCTCCATGTCTAACCACAAGATGTGGTGTAGGAATGACAAGGAGGAGCTTCTGATTCAACCTAGGTTGTATGTTTCTGTGTATGGGTGAATATGGGAACATTTGTAAGAAAGTGCATCTGAAAAGGAACAAACTTGATACTGGAACTGAGGTGTTGAGTCCCAAGTTGACAGTTGGTGTAAAACTTCCAGAAGAAGAGAAAGTACAGCACACTCTAGTGCATAAACAGAGTTTGTGGCAGCCACCTGGAGCATAGAGTTAAATGAGGATTGGCAAGAGATTAGTTTATTTGAAGTAAGTGAGTTTGTTAGTTTTACAGTCTTAAACTGGGAAAGGCAATTAATGAGTGAAGTGCTTTACATATGTGGTTTTGTCTAATCTTAAATATTTAAGTGTCCTGTTAGAATGAGTTTCGATTTTAAAACAAATAATAGTCTTAAAATTTTTTGCTTTTGTAAATTGTTCATATGGTTCAAAAAAAAAAAGAAGAGAAATGTAAATCAAAAAGCCTTTACTACTTCTTGCTTTACCATCTATCTCCACAGAGTTACTTCTTAACTCCTTTGCTGTATATCCATCTGTCTGTCTGTATCTGCTTTCTTGACTATGCCAAAGCCTTTGACTGTGTGGATCACAATAAACTGTGGAAAATTCTGAAAGAGATGGGAATACCAGACCACCTGACCTGCCTCTTGAGAAATCTGTATGGGGTCAGGAAGCAACAGTTAGAACTGGACATGAAACAACAGACTGGTTCCAAATAGGAAAAAGAGTATGTCAAGGCTGCATATTGTCACCCTGCTTATTTAACTTCTATGCAGAGTACATCATGAGAAACACTGGACTGGAAGAAACATAAGCTGGAATCAAGATTACTGGGAGAAATATCAATAACCTCAGATATGCAGATGACATCACCCGTATGGCAGAAAGTGAAGAGGAACTAAAGAGCCTCTTGATGAAAGTGAAAGAGGGGAGTGATAAAGTTGAGTTAAAGCTCAACATTCAGAAAACGAAGATCATGGCATCTGGTCCCATCACTTCATGGGAAACAGATGGGGAAACAGTGGAAACAGTGTCAGACTTTATTTTTTGGGCTCCAAAATCACTGCAGATGGTGATTGCAGCCATGAAATCAAAAGATGCTTACTCCTTGGAAGAAAAGTTATGACCAACCAAGACAGCATATTCAAAAGCAGAGACATTACTTTGCCGACTAAGGTCCAACTAGTCAAGGCTATGGTTTTTCCAGTGGTCATGTATGGATGTGAGAGTTGGACTGTGAAGAAGGCTGAGCACCGAAGAATCGATGCTTTTGAACTGTAGTGTTGGAGAAGACTTTTGAGAGTCCCTTGGACTGCAAGGAGATCCAACCAATCCATTCTGAAGGAGATCGGCCCTGGGGTTTCTTTGGAAGGAATGATGCTAAAGCTGAAACTCCAATACTTTGGCCACCTCATGCGAAGAGTTGACTCATTGGAAAAGACTCTGATGCTGGGAGATATATA
>SJYA01000146.1:476343-511039 GCA_006410615.1 Neotragus moschatus
ACCTCATGCGAAGAGTTGACTCATTGGAAAAGACTCTGATGCTGGGAGATATTGGGGGCAGGAGGAGAAGGAGATGACCGAGGATGAGATGGCTGGATGACAATACTGACTCAATGGACCTGAGTCTGAGTGAACTCTGGGAGTTGGTGATGGACAGGGAGGCCTGGCGTGCTGTGATTCATGCAGTCGCAAAGAGTCAGACACGACTGAGCAACTGAACTGAACTGAACTGAAGAGTAGGAAATGTATGCTCTTTTCTTCCTCACCCTTCTCACACAAAAGATACTGGTGTATAGAGAATTTTCTTGGTGTTCTGCCTTCCTTTCCTTCCCTCACATTTCTCCCCTTCCTCCCTTTCCCTTCCTTTTCTTCCATTTCTTCCCTCCTCTCCATTTCCTCCCTTCCCTCTCCCTCTTTACCAGCATCAAAGCATTCCTTTTTATGTACATACAATTTATTTAACTAGTTGTCTGTTAACAGCACATGGACTACTATATGTTGTCTTTTGCTCTTACAATGAGTAATTTCGTGTGTACCTCATTTGTTCTTTGTGGCAGAATGAATATCTGTAGGTTATTATATTTTTAATTATATTAGATATTGCCAAATTTTCTGTTAAGGAAATTATGTCCATTTTACTCCCATCAGTAATATATGAAAATATCTGTTTCTGTTTGGTCTTTTCAACAAAGTGTTTTTATTGAATTTTTTATTGGTCTTATGAATGATTTAAAAAAATATCGTATGATTCTTTTTTAATTGAGATGAAATACACTTAAACAGTTAACTATTTTAAAGTGGGTGGTTCAGTAGTTTTTAGCACATAAAAACAGAATAGTGTTGTACAACCACCTCTTTCTGGTATCAAAACTTTTTTGTTTTTGTCCCGGAAGAATACTTATCATTAACTAGTCACTCCACATTAGCCTCTTCCTGCAGTCCTTGGCTACCTCTAATCTGCTTTCTGCTCCTGTGTTCTAGTCATTTTATGTAAAAGGAGATTGTACAGTATGTGACCTTTTGTATCTGATCTCTTTAATTTAGCATATCTTTGAAATTTCACTGAGTAGTAACATATANCAGAATGAATATCTGTAGGTTATTATATTTTTAATTATATTAGATATTGCCAAATTTTCTGTTAAGGAAATTATGTCCATTTTACTCCCATCAGTAATATATGAAAATATCTGTTTCTGTTTGGTCTTTTCAACAAAGTGTTTTTATTGAATTTTTTATTGGTCTTATGAATGATTTAAAAAAATATCGTATGATTCTTTTTTAATTGAGATGAAATACACTTAAACAGTTAACTATTTTAAAGTGGGTGGTTCAGTAGTTTTTAGCACATAAAAACAGAATAGTGTTGTACAACCACCTCTTTCTGGTATCAAAACTTTTTTGTTTTTGTCCCGGAAGAATACTTATCATTAACTAGTCACTCCACATTAGCCTCTTCCTGCAGTCCTTGGCTACCTCTAATCTGCTTTCTGCTCCTGTGTTCTAGTCATTTTATGTAAAAGGAGATTGTACAGTATGTGACCTTTTGTATCTGATCTCTTTAATTTAGCATATCTTTGAAATTTCACTGAGTAGTAACATATATTGATAAAATTCATTTCATTGTATATATATATTACAATTTATTTATCCATTCATCCATTGATGGACCCTTGGAGTTGCACTCTTTGGTTGTTGTGAATATTGCTATTATGAATATTTATGGTCAGGTATCTGTTTGAGTACTTATTTTTTAATTCTTTGGTGTAAATACCTAGTAATGAAATTGCTGGATCATATGGTAATTCTATTTTAAGTTTTTGAGGAACTGCCAAACTGTTTTCACAGCAGCTGCACCATTTTAAATTCCAAAAATATATGAAGACTCTTATTTCTCCACATCCTCTAAAACACTTTTACTTTCTAGTTTTAAAATTTTAATGTCCTTTGGAGTATGAAGTGGTATTTCTTTAATGGTTTCGATTTGCATTTTCTTTATTATTAGTGACTTCGGCGACTTTTTGTGTTTTTGGCAATTTGTATGTCTTTTTTGAAGAAATATATATTTGAGTCCTGTGCTTATTTTGAAATTAGATGGGTTTTATTTTTGCTATGAGTTATTGTATTAGATTTCTTTGTATGTTCTTGATTTTAAATCTTTTATCAGATACATAACATGGAACTGTTTATTACTTGCAACTACTCCCCCACTGTGGGTTGTCTTTTCCCTTTATTAAAGATGTCCCTTGATGGACAAAAGTTTTAAATCTTTGTAAAGTCCAACTCTTTTTTCATTTCTTTTGCTCATGCTTGTGGTATCAAATCTTTGACGCCGTTGCCAATTCTAAGAGCATGAAGATTTACCTCCATATTTTCTTCAAATAGTGTTATAGTTTTAGAACTTATATATAGGTCATTGATCCATGGTTAAGTTTTGTATTTGGATGATTTTAATTTGTATTTCTCTTACATATGTGACTTGAGAGCCATTTTTATTTCTTTTTTTTCAGTTTTCTTTTCATATCCCTTGCTACTTTTCCTTTTAGCTATCTTCATAGTTCCTGAAAAGGCATTTGACAAAACAGATTTTAAATCATTTTAGTGTATCAGACTGAGATGCGTGTTTCCTTAACATGTTTAAAAGAGAAAGCTCACTGTCTCTCATATTAGTGCTGTATGATAAAAATCTAAAATAAATTCAAATACCTGTGAACCTGTAGTAAGCAGATACTAACTAGCACACACGAAAGAAGACAGCTACAAGATACAACTATACAATATACCAGTTTTCATCTATGAGATTGAAAATATTATGTTATAATCTCTGTTCTTTAGGCTGTGAGGAAACAGACATTCTTACATTATATATTGAAATAAAAGTGGATACATATTTCATAGATATAAATTTGACAGTATCTTCCAAAACTCCCTCATAGCTCAGTTGATAAAGAATCTGCTTGCAATGTAGGAGACCCTGGTTCAATTACCCTGGTTCAGGAAGATCTGCTGGAGAAGGCATAGGCTACTCACTCCAGTATTCTTGGGCTTCCCTTGTGCCTCAGCTGGTAAAGAGTCCCCTTGCCATGTGGGATACCTGGGTTGAATCCCTGGGTTGGTAAGATCCCCTGAAGAAGAGAAAGGCTACCCACTCCAGTATTCTGGCCTATACAGTCCATGGGGTTGCAAAGAGTTGGACACAACTGAGCAACTTTCACCAAAACTCCATATGTTCTTATCTTTTGACCTAGCCATACTGTTTCTGGAATTTTGCCATGAAGATATATTTCCATTTTATAAAAATAAATGCACAGGGTTATTCAGTAACATATTATTGTAGTAGTGAAATATTGGAAACAACCTAAATGCCAATCTATAGGACAGTGATTGAATAAACTATGGCAAAACTTATTCAGTGGAGCTTTTGGGCATGGCAAAAAATTATGAGTAAAAACTGTGTGGGCTAATGCAGGGAGATTTTCAGGATACATTTATTTTTTTTAAGTGCAAAAGAATGTCTAAAAGTATTCAATATTTTTAGAGGAAAGAAGGGAAATAGTAGATTATACATATGTATTTGGTCACTTGACCATAAGGAAACAAAGGGAAGATAAGACACAGGATAATAATTGCCTGCCTGTAGGGTATAGTGAAGTTGCTCAGTTGTGTCAAACTCTTTGTGACCCCATGGACTGTAGCCTACCAGGCTCCTCCGTCCATGGGATTTTCCAGGCAAGAATACTGGAGTGGGTTGCCATTTCCTTCTCCAGGAGATCTTCCCTACCCAGGGATTGAACCTGGGTCTCCTGCATTGTAGGCTGATGCTTTACTGAGCCACCAGGCAAGTCCCCTGTAGGTTATGTGTGTATGTAAATGGAGTGAAAAATTTACAGGGAATTGGGATGGAGGGATGATACTTACTGAAATATACTTTTTGAACAGTGTTGACTTTGGAAGTTATCTTCGTGTTTCATATAGTCAAAAAAAAGGAAAAATCAGTGAAGATGGATGGAAAATCCAAGACTTGGATGCACTCAGAATAGATGAATGATGCATAAATAACATATGCTGAAGAGTATGTGAGTGAGTGAAGTCGCTCAGTCTTGTCTGCCTCTTTGCGACCCGTGGACTGTAGCCCACCAAGCTCCTCCGTCCATGAGATTCTCCAGGCAAGAATACTGGAGTGGGTTGCCATTTAAAATTTGAACTCAGTGCTTATACTCCAACTCTAGTGGGGGAAAGTGAAAAACATAATATTTACCTCCTCAGATTGTCTCCTTACAAGATATGTATTATGAATAAAATGGTACTTTACCTGTAAAAACTTAATAGACACCACCTTGCTGCTGCTGCTAAGTCACCTCAGTCATGTCTGACTCTGTGTGACCCCATAGACGGCAGCCCACCAGGCTCCCCTGTCCCTTGGATTCTCCAGGCAAGAACACTGGAGTGGGTTGCCGTTTCCTTCTCCAGTGCATGAAAGTGAAAAGTCATGTTGCTCAGTCGTGTCCGACTACTAGCCACCCCATGGACTGCAGCCTACTAGGCTCCTCCATCCATGAGATTTTCCTTAAAAAAATGATAAAAGCAAACAGTGCAAACAGTTATTTAACCAGTTGATAGCATATGCTTCATGGTAGGCACTTATAAGAACTCAGCCTCTTTTTTTGTATTATTTTAGCCTATAGCACAGAGTCTGAAACTACTCATGAGAAAACAGTGGGGAAGCTCAAGTTGAGGTGTATTTTTCATAATAATTGTCCTGTATTCTGTAAGAGTATCCCTGTCATGAAATAGAAATGACTAAGAAAACTGTTCCAGAACTTAATGCAATATACTGTCTTAGATTTTTCTTTTGACACAAACAACATTATTGAGAAAAATATTAAATTCCAAAATCAATTCTGTGAATGAGAACATTTATATTATATTGTTAATTTCAGCATTCTGATCATTACCTGTAGTTTTATTAGAGTTTTGTTTGCTTTGGGGAAATATATACAAGAGTATTGATCAATAAAGGGATATGTGAAGAGGGAAAGGATAAAAAAGGTAAAATGTTTACATCTGAGAATTTGGTGATGGATATTCAGAATCCCGTGTACTTTTCTTATAGCTTTTTTTGTAAATTCTGGAAAGTGAAAAATGGAAGGATTAAAAATCCTTTTAATCCCAAAGCCAACATCATGCTCAAGGGAATCTAGTAGAATAATTTTCACTGTAGTCAAGCAAGACAGAGATGCCCTTTTTCACAACTGCCAGTTAATATTATCCATATAAGCCAGCATGTTTGTGGTGAAGCCAGTAAAGTGAAGTATGTGTGATCACTATTTGAGAGTAATATTGAAAGTTGAGAAATTTCAAGAGGAACAGTTTGCAAAACTAGTAAAGACAATATAATAATTCTGAAAGAGATCAAAGTGGCAGAGTATGAGGATGCTGAGCTCCCTTCTCCCTGATGGACATCTCAGAAATACAGTACGTGTGTGGCTACTGTTACTGAAACAAACTGTACAATGATAGAACAGCCTTTCTGTGACCAAGACTGCAGAGAAAGATTCAACAGAGTTGAGTAGGAAGAGAGCAGAAATGATCTGTTCTGGACTTGCACCCCTAGGAAGGAGAGCATATCACAAGCTCGAGGATCCTTCCTAGGCTGTGAGACATTTGAGCTACATATTTGGCAACCCAGATTTGGGGTCCATTACCAGGAAGATGAGTCCCCTTAGCTGGTTTGAAATCCAGTAAGACTTACCATATGGCTATACAAAACCAAAGTTCCACTTGTGATGGTTGCATACAAACACTTGTTTCCCCTCAGGAACAAGGGGGCGGAAGCAGATTTAAAATGACCTGAGACTCTGACTGATTTCCCTCAACTATCCCATTGGACACACTAGCTTGCACTGGGTACTTGCTCTGGCCCCCTTTCCTCTCACACCGTACTCTACCAGGGTGAAGGCTGCCATTGGCAAGTAGGGTGAGGACTTGGAGATTTGGAGCTAGCTCAGACTCAGTCTTATGTCGGAACAGAGCAAGGGCAGTCCAAGACTGGATGGTTTCACAGTTGAATTCTACCAAACATACTAAGAATATCTACTACCTGTCCTTCTCAAACTTTTCCAAAAAGTTGAAGAGGAGGAAACATTCCTAAGTTCATTCTGTAAGGCCACTAATGCACAAAGACTGGCCCCACCCCAAATACAAGCCAATATCTCTGATGAATATAGCTACAGAAATCCCAAGAAAATATTAGAAAACCAAATTCAGCAATCATCAAAAGGGTCATACACCAAGATCAGAATTCACCAATCAGAAGGATCATACACCATGATTAAATTGGTTTTATACAGGGATGCAGGGATGGTTCAGCATTCATAAATCAATACACCACATTCATAAAAACATAAAATTACACAATCATTTCAGTAGACAGAATTCAGCATGCATTCATTCATGATAAAAAATCTTACCAAATGTGAAAGTCACTTAGTCATGTCTGACTCTGTGACCCCATGGATTATGGAATTCTCTAGGCCAGAATACTGGAGTGGGTAGCCTTTTCCTTCTTCAGGGGATCTTCAAACCCAGGGATTGAACCCAGGTCTCCCGCATTGGATGTGAATTCTTTACCAACTGAGTTATCAGGGAAACATCAAACTTGGTATGGAGGATATATGGCAGTATAATAAGGTGTAAGTATCACAGACACACAGCTTTTAGGTTAGTGCAAAAGTAATAGTGGTTTCAGAGCCTGAATTTTAAATCATTATAATGAGATACAACCGAATCCTTATTAAACAAAAGAGGAACCATTACAGTCAACACATTTTTTGCCAGTGAAAAATAAGTTTATTCCTGTAGCATAAATATCCATGCTTTGGGATTTGGTGAACTCTTGGAAAGCATTATCGGTGTCCTGATGGCTATGGAAACATTTTCCTTGCCAAAAGTTGCCAAGATGCTTGAAGAAGAGGTAGTTGGTACCGGTGAGAGCTCAGGTGAATATGGCTGATGAGGCGAAACTTTGTAGCCCAGTTTATTCAACTTTTGAAATGTTGGTTGTGTGACCTGTTGTCAAGCATTGTCATGGAGAAGAATTGGGCATTCCAGTTTTTGGTGGATCTCATCAATTTTGTGTACATGAGTAAAAAAGTCTTACATTTGTGTTTCCAAAATTTTTATTTCTGAACTTTACGTATTAAAAGAAATCATTATAAGTAGAGTCTTCATTTTTTCTAAAGTAGACTTTATTTTTTATAGGAGGTTGAGGTCTACAAAAAAATGAAGCGAAAATTACATATACCCATATACCCTCTTTTCCCCTCAGTTTCACCTGTTAATATCTTGTACATGTGCTAAAATTGATGAAAAAGTATTGATATATTATTAACTAAAGTCCCTAGTTGACATTAGGGCTTGTCCACTGAAAAAAAATGCACAACGTAAAACTTGAAAATTATGTTTTATTTTTTGTACTTGCTGAAGACCTAACCCTAAAACAGCCTATGAGATAGCTCAAAGGGACTACTCCAAAGAGGTAAGGGAGGATCTAGGATATATAGGAGTTTTTGCACCAAAAACCAAATATTAGTATTTTATTTTGTCTTGTTTTTTAATTGGAGGATAATTGCTTTACAGTATCGTGTTGGTTTCTGCTGTACAAAAACTCATATCAGCCATAATTATATATAATCCCTCCATCTGGACCTCACTCCCACCCCACTGCATCCCACCCCTCTAGGTCATAACAGAACCCTGGCTGGCGTCCATGTGCTATATAACAGCTTCCCACTAGATATTTGTCTTAAACACAGTGGTGTGTATATGTCAGGGCTACTCTGTCAGTTCATCCCACCCCCTAGTTCTACCACAAGTTCATTCTCTACATATGTGTTTCTATTCCTGCTCTGCAAATAGGTTCATCGGTACTGTTTTATCTTGATTCCATATATGTACATTAATATACAGTATTTTTCTCTTTCTGACTTAATGCACTCTGTATAACAGGCTTTAGTTTCATCCACCTCTGTTCATTTGACTCATGTTTGTTTGTTTCTGACTGAGTAATATTCCATCGGAGAAGGCAATGGCAAGCCACTCCCATACTCTTGCCTAGAAAATCTCGTGGACTGACGAGCTTGGTAGGCTGCCGTCCATGGGTTGCTACTAGTCGGACATGACTGAGCGACTTCACTTTCACTTTTCACTTTCATGCATTGGAGAAGGAAATGGTAACCCACTCCAGTGTTCTTGCCTGGAGAATCCCAGGGACGAGGAGCCTGGTGGGCTGCCGTCTATGCCACACCTTCTTTATTGTTCGTATGTGTGTTCCCATGTCCTGGCTAGTTAACATAGTCCTACAGTGAACATTGGGGTACGTGTGTAAAAATTATGGTTTTCCCAGGTCTGTGCCCAATAGTGAGATTGGTGTGTCAGAGAGTGATTTCAGTTCCAGTTTTTAAGGACTCTCCATACTGTTCTCTATAGTCACTGTATCAATTTACATTGTCACCAGCCATGCAGGAAGGTTCCCTTTTCTCCCCATCCTCTACAGCATTTATTGTTTGTAGATTTTTTAGTGATGGCCATTCTGACTGGTGTGAGATGGTACCTCACTGTAGTTTTGATTTGCATCTCTCTAATAATGAACAGTGCTGAGCTTCTTTTCATGTGTTTATTGGTCATCTGTATGTCTTCTTTGAAGAAATATCTGGTTAGGTCTTCTGCCTTTTATGGGATTGGGTTGTTTGTTTTTCTAATAATTAGCTGCATAAGTTGCTTGTTTATTTCGAAAGTTCTTTGTTGCATTGCTTGCAGTTATTTTCTCCCATTCTTAAGATTGTCTTTTCACCTTGCTTATACTTTCCTTTGCTGTGTAAAAGCTTTTAAGTTCAATTAAGATCCCATTTGTTTATTTTTTTTAATCCCATTACTCTAGGAGGTGGGTCACAGTCTTGCTGTGATTTATGTCACAGGGTTCTGCCTATGTTTTATAATTTACATTTTCTGAACTTACTTTAATCCATTTTGAGTTTATTTTTGTGAATGGTGTTGTTAAGTAGTTATAATTTCTTTCTTTTACTCATAGCTGTCCAGTTTTCCCAGCACCACTTACAGAAGGGACTGTCTTTTCTCCATTGTATATTCTTCCCTTTTGTCAAGGATAAGGTGCCCATCAGTGTGTGAGTTAATCTCTGGACTTTCTGTTGCATTGATCTAGATACATATATGTTTTTTTGCCAGTACCACACTGTCTTGATTACTCTTCCTTGATAGTATAGTCTGAAGTCAGGAAGGTTGATTCCTCCAGCTCCATTTTCATTCTCAAGATTGCTTTGACTGTTTGAAGTCTTTGGTGTTTTCATACAAACTGTGATATTTTTTTCTTCTAGTTCTGTGGAAAATGCCATTGGTAATGTGTTAGGGAATGTGTTGAATCTGTAGATTGCTTTGGGTAGTATAGCATTCGCTTCCAAAAACATGGTATATCTCTCCATCTGTTTGTGTGATCTTTGATTTCAATGTAGGCCTTTTGTCTCTGTAGGTAGTTTTATTTGTGTATATTTTAATCTTTCTCTTGCAGTGATGAGTGAGATTGTTTTCTTAATTTCTCTTTCTGATTTTTCATTATAAGTTTACAGGATTGCATGAGATTTCTTTTTAATTTTGTATCCTGTGACTACTGAATTCACTGATTACCTCTTTTCTATTGGCATCTTTAGGGTTTTCTATGTATATAGTATTATGTCATCTGCAAAGAGAGACACTTTTACTTCTTTTCCAATCTGGATTTTTTTATTTCTTTGTTTATTTTTCTTATCTGATTGCCTTGACCAGAACTTCCCAAAACTATATTGAATAATAGTGGCAAGAGTGTTTACCCTTGCCTTGTTGCCAGTCTTACGGGAAATGCTTTCTGTTTTTCACCACTGAGAATAATGTTTATTGTGGGTTTGTCATATAGGCCTTTATTATGTTGAGGTAGGTTCCCTATATACGCACTTTCTGGAAAGTTTTTGTCATAAATTAGTGTTTTGTCAGAAGCTTTTTCTGCATATTGAAATGATCATATGGTTTTTATTGTTCAGTGTGTTTATATGGTATATCAGATTGATTGATTTGTGTCTATTGAAAAATCCTTTCATACCTGGGATAAACCCACCTTGATCATATTTCAATATGTTGTTGGATTCTGTTAGTATTTTACTGAGAATATTTGCATGTAAGTTCATCAGTAATATTGGCCTGTAATTTTCTTTTTTTTGTGATGTCAGTGTCCGGTTTTGGTATCAGGATGATGGTGGCCTCGTAAAATGAGTATGGAAGTGTTCCTCTGTCTCAGTTTTTGGAAGAATTTGAGCAAGATAGATGGTTAGTTCTTCTGTAACCATTTCATAGAATTCTCCTGTGAAGCCATCTGGCCCTGGACTTTTATTTTTTGGAATATTTTTTATCACAGTTTTCATTTCTGTATTTGTGATTGATCTGTTCATATTTTTTATTTCTTCCTGGTTCAGTCTTGGAAGGTTATACTTTTCTAACAATTTGCCCATTTCTTGAAGATTGTCATTTTATTTGCATATAGATGCTTACCGTAGTCTCTGTGATCATTTGTTTTTCTGTGTTATGTATTATTAGTTCTCTTTTTTTTTTATTCCTAATTTTATAGATTTGAGTCTTCTGCCATTTTTCTTGATAAGTCTAGCTAATGGTTTATGAATTTCATTTATCTTGTCAAAGAACCAGCTTTTAGTTTTATTCATCTTTGCTCTTTTTTTCTTTACTTCTGTCCACTGTAATTTTCATGATTTTCATGATTCTGTTCTTTCTACTGACTTTGGGGTTTTTTTCGTTCTTTTTTAGTTCCTTTAGTTGTTTACCTTATTGACATCCCTTTGTATGTTATCTGTTGCTTTTCCCTTGCTGCTTTCAATAATTTTTCTTTGTGTTAATTTTTTGTTAGTTTGATTGATATGTGTCTTGTTGTATTCCCGTGTAGCTCAACTGGTAAAGAATCTGCCTGCCATGCGGGAAACCTGGGTTCGATCCCTGAGTTGGGAAGATCCCTTGGAGAAGGGAAAGGCTATCCACTCCAGTATTCTGGCCTGGAGAATTCCAGGGACTATCCAGTCCATGGGGTCGCAAAGAGTCAGACACACCTGAGTGACTTTCACTTCACTTCACTTGTTGTATTTCTCATTTGGTTAATCCGATTTGAGACTCTCTGAGTATCCTGTACTTGGGTGGCTATTTCCTATGTCAGGGAAGTTTCCAATTATAGTCTCCTCAGATATTCTCTCGTATCCTTTCTTTTTTCCTTCTTCTTCTGAGGCCCCTGTAATTCATATGCTTGTGGTTTACTGTTGTCCCAGAGGTCTCTGCAACTGTCCTCATTTCTTTTCACTCTTTTTTCTTTATTCTGCTATGCCTCAGTTATTTCCACCATTCTATATTGCAGCTTAGTTACTTGTTCTTCTGCCTCAGTTATTTTGCTATTAGTTCCCTCTAGTGTAGTATTTATTTCAGTTTTTGAGTTGTTCATCGCTGATTGTCTGTTCTTTAGTAATTCTAAGTTCTTGTTAAACATTTGTTGTATCTTCTCTATCAAATCTTCATTCTATTATCAGTGCCTTCCTTCTGTTTCCCAGATTTTAGATCAGATATCTTTGCTGTCATTACTCTGAATTTTTTCTCAGATAGACTGCCTATTTTCTCTTCATTTTTTTGGGGGGGGGTCTTGTTGTTTTTTACCTTTCTCTTTCATCTTCTGCATATTTCTCTGTTTCTCATTTTGTTTAACTTACTGAATTTAGGGTCCCCTTTCCACAGGCTTCAGGATCATAGTTCATCTTAACTTGTAGCATCTCGGTCCAGTGCGTTGGGTTTGGACTAGTGCCTTGTGTAGTCTTCCTAGTGAGAGGTCTTGTGCCTGTGTTCTTTTGGGTGGATCTAGATCTTCTCTTTCTGATGGGCAGTGCTGCCTCCACTGTGTGTTTTGGGGAGTCTGTGAGTTTAGTATGGGTTTATACAGCCTGGCTGCTAATGGGTGGGGTTCTGTTCCAGTTTTGCTAGCTGTTTGGCATGAGGCTTCCAGCACTGGAGCTTGCTGGCTGTTCCGTGGAACCAGGTTTTGGTGTTGTCAACTAAAATGATGCACAGTGTGAGAGTTCCAAATTAAATTTTATTTGGGGCAAAATGAGTCTAGTGGCCTGGGAGATAGCACCTTAGACAGCTCTGATAAACTTCTCCAAGAAGGCTGTGGGGAAAGGTCAGTATATAAGATTTTGGTGAAGGGAAGTTAAGTGCAGTCAGGTGCCTACTTTACAAAAGGTTTTCTGCTAGGCACAAGGAGCTGATGTCATCATGAAGTGATTTAGTGATTTTCTAGAATGTGAAAAGATACAAGCATTGGAATCTTAAAGTAGTTCCTGAAAATATCTAACTATCTGAAGACCTGTTCCACTAGTTTCCCTGAAGCAGAGTGCCTCATTTTTCACCTTGAATTCCCTCAGGAGCTGTTGAAGGTCAGTAGCTACAACAGCACAGATAGGGTTCAGTTACCATAAGGCAGATGACAAAAGCCCTTGTTGTTGTTCACTTGCTGCCAAATGCTTTTGGGAAGTACCAGTTTGTAGTTGTCAGGCAAGTGCTGGTATGTAGTTGACAGTGTTGAGATGGAGGCCTTTTGGAGAATTCTTGAAGCCATTTACCTTGGTTTGGGACTTGAACCCATGTGCTGGAACTTGAACCCAGCCAAAACCCATCTTGGGACTTGAACCCACGTGGTTGGACTGGAACCTGGCCAAAACCCTGTTTGGGACTTGAACCTGTAAGACTGGAAATCTAACCAACCCAAAATCCATGGTACATGATTTCAGAACCTAATGCAGCTCAGGTTCTTGATGTCTTATCTCTGAAAGAATTCAGTGAGACAGACTGATGGGTAAGAAGTGGGTTTATTCAGATTCAGAGAGAAACATACTTCACAGATATAGTGTGGGACATTCCAGAGAGCGAGTGTGGCTAGGAAGTGTGGCCTGGTTAGTTTTTATAGACTGGGTAATTTAGTATGCCAATTACTGGGAGGATTATTCCAACTATATTAGAGAAGGGGTGGAGATTTCCAGAAATTGGGCCTACTCCTTGGTCTTTTGACAGTGCCTTAGGACTGTCCTTGGTATCTCTCATTTTCCTGAAGAGACCTGTAGTCTTTCCCATTTCATTGTTTTCCTCTATTTCTTTCATTGATCACTGAGGAAGGCTTTCTTATCTCTTCTTGCTTTTCCTTGGAACTCTGTATCCAAATGGGTATCAGTTCAGTTCAGTCATGTCCAACTCTTTGTGACCCCGTGGACTGCAGCACCCCAGGCCTCCCTGTTGATCATCAGTTCACGGAGTTTACTAAAACTCATGTCCATTGAGTCAGTGATGCCATCCAACCTTCTAATTCTCTGTCGTCCCCTTCTTCTCCCCTCTTCAGTCTTTCCCAGCATCAGGCTTTTTGAAAATGAGTCAGCTCTTGGCATTAGGTGGTGAAAGTATTGGAGTTTCAGCTTCAACATCAGTCCTTCCAATGAACACCCAGGACTGATCTCCTTTAGGTTGGACTGGTTGGCTCTCCTTGCTGTCCAAGAGTCTTGCTCAAGAGTCTTCTCCAACACCACAGTTAAAAAGCATCAGTTATTCAGTGCTCAACTTTCTTTATAGTCCAACTCTCACATCCATAGATGACTACTGGAAAAACCATAGCCTTGACTAGACAGATCTTTGTCGGCAAAGTAATGTGTCTGCATTTTAATATGCTGTCTAGGCTGGTCATAACTTTCTTTCCAAGGACTAAGCGTCTTTTAATTTTATGGCTGCAGTTACCATCTGCAGTGATTTTGAAGCCCCCCCAAAATAAAGTCTGCCACTGTTTCCACTGTTTCCCCATCTGTTTGCCATGAAATGATCAGACCGGATGCTATAATATTAGTTTTCTGACTGTTGAGTTTTAAGCCAACTTTTTCACTCTCCTCTTTCACTTTCATCAAGAGGCTCTTTAGTTCTTCACTTTCTGCCACAAGGGTGGTATCATCTGCATATCTGAGGTTATTGGTATTTTTCTTGGCAGTCTTGATTCCAGCTTGTGCTTCATCCAGGCTGGTCTTCTTTCTGCTGACTGTATAGAGCTTCTCCATCTTCTGCTGCAAAGAATATAATCAATCTGATTTTGGGATTGACCATATAGTGATGTCCGTGTGTAGAGTCTTCTCTTGTGTTTTGGAAGAGGATGCTTGCTATGACCAGAGTGTTCTCTTGGCAAAACTCTACTAGCCTTTGCCCTGCTTCATTCTATATTACAAGGCCAGATTTACCTGTTACTCCAGGTATTTCTTGACTTCCTACTTTTGCCTTCCAGTCCCCTATAATGAAAAGAATATATTTTCTGGGTGTTAGTTCTAGAAGACCTTGTAGGTCTTCATAGAACCGTTCAACTTCAGCTTTTTCAGCAGTACTGCTCGGGGCATAGACTTGGATTACTGTGATACAGAATGGTTTTCCATGGAAACCAACACAGATCATTCTGTCAATTTTGAGACTGCATCCAAGTACTGCATTTTGGACTCTTTTGTTGATCATGATGGCTACCACCTTTCTTCAAAGGGATTCTTGCCACAGTAGTAGATATAATGATCATCTGAGTTAAATTCACCCATTCCAGTCCGTTTTGGTTCACTGATTCCTAAAATTTCAATGTTCACTCTTGCCATCTACTTTTTGACCACTTCCAATTTGCTTTGATTCATTAAACTAACATTCCAGGTTCCTATGCAGTATTGCTCTTTACAGTATCGGATTTTACTTCCATCACCAGTCACATCCACAGCTGGATTGTTGCTTTTGCTTTGGCTCGATCTCTTCATTCTTTCTGGTATTATCTAATCTCCAGTAGCATATTGGGCACTTGCTGACCTGAGAAGTTCATCATTCATTGTCTTATCTTTTTGCCTTTTCATACTTTTCATGGCGTTCTCAAAGCAAGAATACTGAAGTGGCTTGCCATTTCCTTCTCCAGTGGACCACATTTTGTCAGAACTCTCCACCATGACCCGTCCATCTTAGGTTGTCCTACATGGCATGGCTCATAGTTTCAGTGAGTCAGACAATGCTGTGGTCCATGTGATCAGATTCATTCATTTTCTGTGATTGTTGTTTTCAAGAAAACAATAGAATGAGAAAAATTAGAGGTCTTTTCATGAAAGTTAGAGATACCAAAGGAACATTTCATGCAGAGATGGGAACATCTCAGCTTGAACATCTGGAAGTTTGCGGTTCACTTATTGTTGAAGCCTGGCTTGGAGAATTTTGAGCATTACTTTACTAGCGTGTGATATGACTGCAATTATGTGGTAGTCGAGCATTCTTTGGCATGGCCTTTCTTAGGGACTGGAATGAAAACTGACCTTTTCCAGTCCCGTGTCCACTGCTGAGTTTTCCAAATTTGCTGGCATATTGAGTGCAGCTCTTTCACAGCATCATCTTTTAGGATTTGAAATAGCTCTACTGGAATTCCATCACTTCCACTAACTTTGTTCGTAGTGATGCTTTTTAAGGCCCACTTGACTTCACATTCCAGGATGTCTGGCTCTAGGTGAGTGATCACACCATTATGATTATCAGGGTTGTATTTAATATAGTTCTTCTGGGTATTCTTGCGACCTCTTAATATCTTATGCTTCTGTTAAGTCCATATCATTTCTGTCCTTTACTGAGCCCATCTTTGCATGAAATGTTCCCTTGGTATCTCTAATTTTCTTGAAGAGATCTCTAGTCTTTCCCATTCTATTGTGTTCCTCTATTTCTTTGCACTGATCACTGAGGAAGGCGTTCTTATCTCTCTTTGCTATTCTTTGGAACTCTGTATTCAAATGGGTATATCTTTCCTTTTCTCCTTGGGTTTTAGCTTCTCTTCTTTTCACAGCTATTTCTAAGGCCTCCTCAGACAGCCATTTTGATTTTTTGCATTTCTTCTTCTTGGAAATTGTCTTGCTCCCTGTCTCTCCTGTACAGTGTCACAAACCTCTGTCCATAGTTCACCAGGCTCTCTCTCTGTCAGATCTAGTCCGTTAAATCTGTTTCTCACCTCCACTGTATAATCGTTAGTGATTTGATTTAGGTCATACCTGAATGGTCTAGTGTTTTTCCCTACTTTCCTCAACTTAAGTCTGAATTTGGCACTAAGGAGTTCATGATCTGAGCCACAGTCAGCTCCCGGTCTTCTTTTTGCTGACTGTATAGAGCTTTTCCATCTTTGGCTGCAAAGAATATAATCCGTCTGATTTCCATGTTGAGCATTGGTGACGTCCATGTGTAGAGCCTTCTATGCTTCCTCTTTTTATGTGTTTTGTCTCCACCTACCCCCTCCCTTGAGCCTGCCCTGTGCAAATTGGGATAATGAGGAAGGAGTTGAGTTTGTTCACCTAAGGTTTTCACTTTCATCCTTGCATTTTCTCTTTTTCTGTTTTCACTGGCTTTTTTTCCTTTATTTGTCTTATAGCCACCACCATTTTGGACTCCTTTTTCCTATTTTGAGTACCTAATGTTGCCCCTTCGAGAGATAGAAGGGCCAATTCTTCGGGAATAGGAGCATTGAGGTCTCTCTGGCAACTTCCTGCTGAGCTGATACAGAAAGGGGTGTTGGGTCTCCCCTAAACCCTGCTAGTCTCAAGCCTCAGAGTCCTTATGGCAGAGCCCGTCTAAGGGTGAGTGATAGATACTTTCCCCAGCCGCAGGTATGTATCCTTGTTGAACTAGCAGTTTGCTTTGTAGCTTGTTGACCTTGGAAGAAAGAAAATGACTTAAAGAATTTACTTTGATTCGTGAAAGTGTTTCCAGGTTCCTATGCAATTCTGTTCTTTGTAACATCAAATTTTATGTCCATCACCAGACATATCCACAACTGAGCATCGTTTCTGCTTTGGCCCAGCCACTTCATTTCTTTTGGTGGCTCTTAGTAAGTTGCCCTCCACTGTTCCCCAGTAACATATTGGATACCTTCAGATCCGTGGGACTCATCTTTTGGTGTCATATATTGTTTTTTAATGCATTTCTTAAAGTTCTCACAGCAGGTGACCTGTTTGTCTTCAATGGCTTTAAACAGCGTGGCTCATGGCTTAAAGTTACCCGCAAGTCCCTTTGCCATGAAGGAAGTGATCTGTGAAGGGGAGGTATACTGCTAGTTTAACCTTAATCTAGAGGTTAAATTCTTTGAGCCCCCACTTCATGAAAGAATTATTTCCCCTGATGTTTCACTTTAGAATCCTGAGTTCATGCATTGTAGGTTTAGCAAGTGTTATGAGAGAAAGATGATTTTGGTGTTTCTTCCTTATTTTGGGTTTCTACTGTTAGTTATTTATCATAGTAATTTTGTTTTACAACTTTATAATATTTCAGATGCTTTTCAAATATTTTGCATATTTTTGGTAGCATTTCAAAGATTTCTATTGCTAATATTGTTTAAAATAGCACATAATCAGGATTTGTATAGATCAATTAAAAGTCACTTCTTTCCTTGGATTATGATAAGTGTCCAAGTGTCCAAACAACAGTATATGACACCAAAAGATGAGTCCCATTGGTCTGAAGGTATCCAATATGTTACTGGGGAACAGTGGAGGGCAACTACTAATAGCCACCAAAAGAACGAAGTGGCTGGCCCAAAGCAGAAAGCCTCAGGTGTATATATAAATATAACTGAAATTCTTAGAATTTTTACAGTTTGAACATATTTTATATAATTAATCTTTTATTTTGTTGTAAATTTCTACTTTTATGTACTTTAGAATCTCTTGGGACTAATTTCAAGTCTAAACTCATTATTATTATTGTGTTTTTGAAAGAGCTTTTGAATATAGACTTATACAGGTAATATATTGAATAGAGTGCTGTTGAAATCACAGATAATTCTGAAAGGTTTATTGTTGATGAGAAACGGTTGGATGTGAAGAGAACATGATACATATTATTAAAATATGGATAGAATGGAACCTGAAATATTTTGTTACATATTTGCCTTTCTTTTCGATTGGCTTCCTTTATATGAGATATCAAATTTTTATACCTGTAATTATCTTTTAAAATATTACAAAAATCACCCAAATGTATTCAACTGATTAAGAAAAAATTAAAATATATATATATAAAGATGCAAAAGGAGTTAAATGGCGAATATCTTTTCAGTAAATGGTGCTAGAGCAACTGGATATTTATATGTAAAAAGTGAATTTTAACACAGAGCTTACTCCTTTACGCTAAAATTAACTCAAAATAGATCCTGTAAAATACAAAACTGTAAACTTGTAAAAGGAAACATAGAAGAATGTCTCCATGAACTTTGGTTAGGCGATGAAGTTTTTAGATATAACCATGAACAATGTTATCCCTGGAATGAAAAATTTGGCAAGTTGGATTATATTAAGAGAATTTTTTCATCCTGCAGAAGATAATGGTTAGAAAAGCAAAAAGCAAGTCACAGGGCTTCCCTGGTGGTTTGTGGTAAAGAATCTGCTCACCAGTACAAGGAACATTCCTTCAATCCCTGATCCAGGAATATCCCACATGCCATCACAGCTGTTGTGCCAGTGCTCTAGTGCCTACAAGTCACAACTACTGGGCCCACATCCCTAGAGCCTGTACAAGTTCCATATAAACAGAATCCACCACAATGGGATGCTCATCCTCCACAACTAAACAGAAGCCAGCACAGCAATGAAGACCCAGCACAGTGAAGAATAAAATTAACAGATTAAAAAAAATTTTTTTTAAATCAGTGTCACAGAGTTAGAGGAAATATTTGCAAAACACATATATGATAAAGAGTACTGGAGTGGGTTGCCATTTCCAAGGAGTAAGCGTCTTTTAATTTCATGGCTGCAGTCACCATTTGCAGTGATTCTGGAGCCTCCCAAAATAAAGTCTGACACTGTTTCCACATTTTACCCATCTATTTCCCATGAAGTGATGAGACCAGATGCCATCATCTTTGTTTTCTGAATGTTGCGCTTTAAGCCAACTTATTCACTCTCCTTTCACTTTCATTAAGAGGCTCTTTAGTTCTTCTTCACTTTCTGCCATAAGGGTGGTGCTACCTGCATATCTGAGGTTATTTATATTTCTTCCAGCAATCTTGATTCCAGCTTGTGCATCTTCCATCTCATCCTCTGTTGTCCCATTCTTCTTCTGCCCTCAATATTTCCCAGCATCAGGGTCTTTTCAAATGTCTCAGCTCTTCGTATCAGATGGCCTAAGTATTGGAGTTTCAGCTTCAACTTCAGACCTTCCAGTGAATACCCAGGAATGATCTCCTTTAGGATGGACTGGTTGGATCTCCTTGCAGTCCAAAGGACTCTCAAGAGTCTTCTCTAACACCACAGTTCAAAAACATCAATTCTTCTGTGCTCAGCTTTTTTATAGTCCAACTCTCGCATCCATACATGACCACTGGCAAAACCATAGCCTTGACTAGACAGACCTTTTCTGGCAAAGTAATGTCTCTGCTTTTTAATATGCTATCTAGGTTGGTTGTAACTTTCTTTCCAAGGAGTAAGCATCTTTTAATTTCATGGCTACAGTCACCATCTGCAGTTATTTTGGAGCCCCAAAATATAAAGTCAGCCACGGTTTTCCCATCTGTGTGCCATGAAGTGATGGGATGATGCCATGATCTTAGTTTTCTGAATGTTGAGCTTTAAGCCAACTTTTTTACTCTCTTCTTTGACTTTCATCAAGATGCTCTTTAGTTTTTCACTTTCTGCCATAAATCAACTATACTTCAGGTATTTTTAAAAAAAGAACTGTGTATAAGTAGTGTACTTTAAATAGCAAGTTTTTTCCCGTGGGAGTGTCAGTTACCAATTCTGAGGTATGTTTGGGTTGGAAAATTAAGTAAATACATGATTAATGTTGGGGACCAGATTTTTTGCTGTTGAAGGAAGAGATTATAGATAATCGAGGGGAGGACATTAGCATAATCCATTTGCTAATTCTGTTAGAGTTATTAGTATAACATATAGCATAATATATATATATGTTATTACATATGAAAATATTTATTGGTATGTTTGTATGGTGGTGATGGTTTAGTCACTAAGTTGTATTTGACTTTTGTGACCCTGTGGACTGAGCTTCCCCGATGGCTCAGTCGGTAAAGAATCTGCCTGCAATGCTGGAGACACAGGATACGCAGGTTTGATCCCTGGGCTGGGAAAATCCCTTGGAGAAGGAAATGGCAGCCCACTCCAATATTCTTGCCTGGAAAATCCCATGGACAGAGGAGCCTGACGGGCTAATTCTAAAGGGTCACAAAGAGTCAGATACGACTAAGCATGCAGGCAGGGACTGTAGCCCACTAGGCTCCTATGTCCATGGGATTTCCTAGGCAAGAATGCTGGAGTAGGTTGCCGTTTCCTTCTGCAGGGGTCTTCCATAACCCAGGTCTCTTGTGCTGCAGGCAGTTTCCTGCACTGCTGGCAGGTTCTTTAGGGACTGAGCCACTAGGGAAGCCCCACGTAAGTGTTTCCTTGTTATTTCAGCTGAGAAGGCTTAGGGGAAATGACATTCTGTTAATAGTGAGCCAGTAGCAATGGACACACCTAGAACAAATCTTGGTTTTTAATTCTATTCTCCAGTAAAAAAGCCAAGTAGAAATCCTAAGTGTTCTCACATAAGGAGAAGCTTTTTCTTTTTATTGTAACTGTATGAGATGATGGATGTTAACTAAACCTATTGTAATCATTTCATTGTGTATCTATGTTAAACCATCATGCTATATGTGTTAAACTTACATGCAGTGATGTATGTTAATTATTTCTCAATAAAATAATGTTAGTCAGAAAATAGTAATGTTAGCAATATTGACTTGTTGTTTCAGATATGCTATACTAATGTCACATTCTAACAGTAGGGGAAACTGGTTGTGGTGTATATGACAATCTGTGTACTGTGTTCATAACTTTTCTGTCAGCCTAAACTATTCTGAAATAAAATGTATGTTTTAAGAAAATACTGGGGAATTCACTTTAAGAAAAACTTTTTGAGACTCTTATTAAAACCAGTTAGTTTTTTTTCTCTTTGATCACTTACCTAAGTTTGATAAAATAGGAAAAAGGCCTTTTAGACAAAGATAAGTTGAGAAAGTTTTAATGGCCCATAAAAATTTAAGAGGGATTTTACAAAACTGTGCAGATTTTACAAAACTGTATTTAGGCCCTTCTATTGATAAAGCTTTGAAACACAGTTTAAACAGTCAGGACTTGGTTATTTATATGAAGTTTGATAAGAAACTGCCAGATAATCCTACATAATCTCAGAGATTTAAATCTTAAATTGTATTATGTAGCTGGAATGAAATATGTAGCATTTTATGTAAATTGGATAATTGGTAAAAAATTTTTTCACTATTTATGGATTAATCTGATGCGCAGATTCCCTTGTGCTTTTTCCTTTGCCATTTAGAGATGCCAGGAGTTCTCTTTAAACAATACTATTTCACTCATGGCTTGATTTATTAGGATGGGAAAGAGTTCAGCTTTTTCTTCTCTCCATTTTAAAGTCCAGTCTTTGCTCTTCTGTACCACATTATGAAGGGTGAATTTTCTCTAGAGCTATTCTTTACTGCCACAGTTTTATTTCTCTGTTTATTTTTCTAAGAAGAAAAATCTTTAGTATTTTTTCTGCAATGGATAATTTTTACTGTTTTTGATTTCTCAAATTCCTGTAATAATATTCTTAAAAGTTAGGACCTTTCTCTACAGAAGTACATAGAGGCAAATTTTCATATAGTTTCAAAAAGTTCATAGATACTTAAGAATCCATGTGCTATGGATTAAGAAAGTCTGTCTTGAATTACGTTAGCAATAGTAATAGAGCCTCAGGTAGCAGACAGGCATTTTAAAAATGTTTATTTTCCTCACTTTTCTTTAATTCTTGTCTATATGAACAGCTCTAGCACTGAAGATGAAGTTATTATAATATTGTTGAAGGTTTGGTGAAAATAGTTTGAAATATTATAGTTCTGGGACATTGCTTTGCTTTGGCCCTGTACTATACTAGCATGGCTCAAACAAGCTCCAAAATTTCAAATTCTAAAATTTTAGTAAAATTATTTGTTCTTGATATGGATGAAATATATTGTATTCAGTTTTGAAAGACTTGGTACTCATCATATCATATGCCGATGTGTGATTTTTCTTTTTGAGCATTTATTTTGATATTTCCTTTACCTTGTTTATTTACAGAGGAAGAAGTATATTAACTTTTTTTTTCTTAACAAAGAGTGTTACAAAGTACAGGCTGCCATCTAGAGACAGAGTGTCACTGGAGACATCACAACAAGTTTTATTAAGCTTGAAATGCTTGTTAAAAGGGAAGTAAGGTATCTATCTCTCTCTACCTTTTCCCCACTCCCTCCTCTTAAATCTTGAGAAAGACTTTTACCTATGGTCACTGGAATCCTAGGTTTCTGTTACATTCTACATTTTTGGTATTCAGATGTTCCTTTAGTGACTCCTCAGTTTTAGTAGCCTCAGCTTTATTTCCCCTCTTTTTACTCATATTTTCTCTACTAAATTTAACCATGTTTATGTTCAGTTTTTCTTATTTTATTTAATTAATTTATTTTTGGCTGCAAACAGGCAGCTGTAATGTTACTATATCATAAAAGCTACAAATATTTTGTTATTTTTAGATAGACTGTTTTTCATTCTTCATTTCTACCTGCTTCTGTATCTTGTTGGAAAGATACAGAAAAGGCTAATGTTCCTGTCTGTCTGGTATCATAAAATAGTGCAGGGATAGAATTGAAAAGATTGAAGAAGATAAGATGAGATGTTCTTTAAGCCATGAATCCATATATATATGAATAAGACAGTTCGCTGGTTCCTGCCTGACTTCTCTAAGAATGAATTCTTCATGGCCATAGCTTTTCCCTGTGACAGGTTCTAGGCTTTTGGGGCACAGATGTTTACTGCTGTTGTATTTGATCAGCTCCACTCTGGACGTGGAAGCTAAAAGTCTGGGTGATGGGAAATTTGCTGGGATGACTTTCCACGATTCTGGAATAATAGAGGTGACTGATCTCATTCTCCAAAGAGCATTAACCTGGCAACATGCACAAGTAGGAATCTGGAGTCCAGTAGAATCAGGTAAGATATTAGAGCTCTTAGCTTGCCTCCAAAATTGCAGAATGATCTATCCAAAAATGAATGCTTAGAGTAAGAGAGTATACTTATGGAACATCTTATATCTTGCAGATACTGTGCTAAGTACTTTACGTTTATTGTCTCTTATAGTTCCCGTTCTTAGTTTAACAATTTTTTAAAGTTTGTTTACTAGTCACAGGTTTTTGTTGGAATCTTTAGGGTTTTCTCTATGCATAAGATCATGTCATTTGCAAACAGTGATAGTGTTGCTGCTGCTACTGCTGCTTCTTCCTTTTCAGTTTGGATGCCTTTTGTGTGTTTATTTTTGATTAATTGTTCTGACTAGGATTTTCAGTACTATGTTAAATAAAAATGACAATAGTGAGCCTTGTTGTGTTGTTCCTGATCTTAGAGAAAAGGCTTCAGCTGTGCACAATGAAGTATAATGGTAGCTGTAGGCTTGTCACGCATTTGTGCATGCTAAGTTGCTTCAGTTGTGTCTAACTATGTGCGACCCTGTGGACTGTAGCCCGCCAGGCTCCTCTTTCCATGAGGATTCTCTAGGCAAAGATACTGGAGTGGATTGCCGTGACCTACCCCAGAGGATCTTAGCCCACCCAAGGATGGAACCTGCCTCTCTTATATCTCCTATATTGGCAGGCAGATTCTTTACCACTAGTGCCACCTGGGAAGCCCATAGGCTTGTCATGTATGGCCTATTATGTGTTACAATAAGTTCCCTCTATAACTGCTAAGTTGGGAATATTTATCATTTATGGATGTTTAATTTTGTATGTATTTGTTTATTCATGTATTTATTTAG
Organism: Neotragus moschatus; assembly: GCA_006410615.1. Taxonomy (NCBI): domain Eukaryota; kingdom Metazoa; phylum Chordata; class Mammalia; order Artiodactyla; family Bovidae; genus Neotragus; species Neotragus moschatus. Next base: position 500,347 of record SJYA01000146.1, read on the forward strand.
CCATGCCAGGTCTTAATTGCAGCATCCAGGATCTTTGATTTTCCTTGTTGTTTGATGATTTTTACATCTGTGTTCATTAGGGATATTGGCCTGCAATTTTCTCTTTGTGGCATCTTTGTCTGATTTTAGTATGAGGATAATGCTGGTCTTATAAAGTGTGTTTGAAAGAGTTCCCTCCCCCTTGCCCCCAATTCTGGTGTTTGGAAGAGTGTCAGGTTTGGCATTAATACTTTTTTGAATAGTTGATAGAATTCACCAATGAAGCATTAGGTTTTGGATTTTGTTTGTTGGGAGAGCTTTGATTACTTGTATCTCTTTAGTAATCTGTCTATTCAGATTTTCTATTTTGTCTTGTTTGAGTATTTAGATAGGTTGTTTCTAGGTATTTATCCATTTCTTCTGGGTTGTCCAGTTTGTTGGCATATCTTTGGTTATAGTAGTTTCTTATGATCCTTGGTGTTTCTGTAGAATCAGATAGAACACCTCTTTCATTTCTTTTTTAAGCTTGAGTCCTCTGTCTTTTTTCTCCTTTTGGTGAGTCTAGCCAAAACACTTCTCAATGTCAGTTTTCAAAGATTCACCTCTTCATTTTGTTAATCTTGCTTACTCTCTTTTTAGTCTGTGTTTCATTACTGCCCCAATCTTTATTATTTCCTTCCATCTACTAACTTTTGTCTTCATTTCTTTCTACTCTTTCTAATTCATTTAGGTATAAAGTTAGATTGTTTTCTTATTTCTTGAGGTAAGCATTTATCTCAGTAAACTTCCCAACTAAAACTGCTTTTGCTGTGTCTCATAAAATTTGACATGTTGCATATCTATTTTCACTTGCCTCAGGTATTTTTTAAAAATTTCTTTTACATTATTTATTTAATACCATATGTGGTTTAATCTCTGCAAATCGTAAATTTTCCAGTTTTCTACATGTAACTAATTTTTACTTTATACCATTGTGGTCACAAAGTATGCTTAATATGATTTCAATCCTCTTAAGTTTTCTTATAATTTTTATTTTATACTAGAGCATAGTTGTTAACAGTGTTGTATTAGTTTTAGGTATACAGCAAAGTGATTAGGTTATATATATTGTTCATGTATCTATACTTTCTCAGTAAATGTTTGTGTTAGCTGCTCAATCGTGTCTGACTCTTTGGGACTCCATGTAGCCCACCAGGCTCCTCTGTCCATGGCATTTTCCAGGCAACAATACTGCAGTGGGCTGCCATTTCCTTCTCCAGGGGACCTTCGTGATCCAGGGATTGAACCCAGGTCTCCCGCATTGCAAGCAGATTTTTTACTGTCTGAGCTCCTAGGGAAGCCCATACTTCTTCAAGTTCTTGCCCATTTAGATTTTTACAGAGTATTGAGCAGTGTTCCCTGTGCTATGCAGTAGGTCTTTGTTAATTATCTGTTTTAAGTATAGCAGTGTGTACATGTCAGTCTCAAACTCCCATTCTGTCCCTTTTCCACCCTTCCCTGCTGGGAACCAGAAGACCATTCTCTTAAGTCTGTGAGTCTGTTTCTGTTTTTTAGATAAGTTCATTTGTATCCTATTTTTTTTAGATTCAACATACGATATTATTTGATATTTGTCTTTCTCTGTCTGACTTCACTTATCTGATAATCTCCACATCTGTCCATGTTGTGGCAAGTGGTATTATTTCATTCTTTTTAATGACTGAATAATTTGTGTTTTGGTACCACATCTTCTTTATCTCTTCATCTGTCAGTGGGCATTTAGGTTGTTTTGTGTCTTGGCTATTGTTAACAACAGTACTATGAATGTTGGCATGCCAGTATCCTTTCAAACCATGTTTTTCTCCAGATACATGCCCAGGATTGGAATTTCTGGATCATATGGTGGGTCTTAAGGAACCAGGTCTTAAGGATCATATGGTAGTCTTTAGTTTCTTAAGGAACCTCCATACAGTTCTGCATAGTGGCTGTACCAATTTACCTTCCCACCAACGCTGTAGGAGGGGTCCCTTTTTTCCACACCCTCTCCAGCATTCACTGTAGGTTTTTAGGATGGCAGTTCTCACTGGTATGAGGTGATTTCTCACTGTAGTTTTCATTTTTCTAATAAGTAGAAATGTTGAGCATTGCTTCATGTGCCTGTTGGTGATCTGTCTTTTTTGGAGAAAGAATTGCCTGTTTGGGTCTTCTGCCCATTTTTTTGACTGGGTTCCTTGGTTTTTTTTTTGTTTTTTTTTTTTAATACTGAGCCACATGAACTGTTTTGTGAATTTTGGAGACTAATCTGTTGTTAGTTGAATCCCATTTTCCCCATTCTGTGGTTTGACTTTCTGTTCTATTTATGGTTTCCTTTGCTGTGCAAAAGCTTTTGAGTTTAATTAGGTCCCATTTGTTTGTTTGTTTGTTTTCCATTTCTCTAGGAAATGAGTTGGAAAAGATACTGCTGTGATTTATGTCAAGAGTGTTCTGCCTATGGTTTTCTCTAGTTGTTTTATACTATTTGGTCTTACATTTATATCTCTGATCTGTTTTGATTTTGTGTATGATATTAGAGAGCATTCTAATTTTATTCTTTTACATGTAGCTTTACAATTTTCCCAGCTCTGTTTATTGAAGAGACTGTCTTCTCTCCATTGTATGTTCTTATCTGCTTTGTCATAGATTACGTGACCATAGGTGCATGAGTTTAGCCTTTCTATCCTGTTCCATTGATTTATATTTGTATTTTTGTGTCCATGCCATACTGTTTTGATATTGACTTGAGCTTTATAGTATAGCCTTGAGGTAGGGAGCCTGATTCCTCCAGGTCCGTTTTTGTTTTTTAAGATTGATTTGACTTCAGGATCTTTTGTGTCTTCATGCAAATTTAAGATTTTGTTGTTGTTGTTATATTAATAGTTCTGGGAAAAACGCCATTGATAATTTGATAGGAATTGCATCAAATGTCTAGATTGGCTTCGGTCATTTGGACAATATTGAGTCTTCCAGCCCAAGAACATTGTAAATTTTTCCCATGTGTTTCTGTCGTTTTTAATTTCTGTTTTCAGTGTCTTATAGTTTTCTGTGTACAGGTCTTTTGTTTCCTTAAGGGAGTTTTTTCCTAGATATTTTATTCTTTTTGATGTGATGATAAATGGTATTGTTTATTTAAAATTTTTTGAAATCAAATTTTATTCCTTTATTGAAAATCATATTTATTTTGGGATGTGCTTGGTGTTCGTTGCAATGTGTGGGTTTTCTCTAGTTGCAATGAGTGGAGGCTGTTCTTGCCATGTACAGCCTTCCCATTGCAGTGGCTTCTTGTTGGAGAGCATTAGTTCTAGGTGCATAGGCTTCTGTGGCTGTAGTGCAAAGGTTCAGTAGTTGTGGCACACAGGACCTAGAGTGGACGGGCTTCAGTAGTTGCTGTGCATGGGTTATCTTTTGTTGTTAACATATGGAAATGCAACAAATTTCTATGTATTGATTTTGTATGCTACAGCTTTACCAAGTTCATTGATGAACTCTAGTAGATTTCTGGTAGCATCTTTAGAATTTTCTATATATAGTATCATTTCATTTGCAAACTTTTTTTTGATTTGTTTACTCATTTATTTATTTTTGGCTGCATTGGATCTTCGCTGCTTCCCACAGGCTTTCTGTAGTTGGGATGAGCAGGTACTCTTCCAGTTGTGGTGCACGGGCTTTTCATTGTGGCAGCTTCTCTAGTTGTGGAGCACAGGCTCTACAACATGCAGGCTTCAGTCGTTGTGCTGCTTGGGCCCAGGACTTGTGGCGCATAGGCTTAGTTGTCCCATGGCACGGGTTGTCCTTGAACCAGAGATCAAACCCTTGTTCCCTGCCTTGGCAGGTGAATTCTTAACCACTGGACCACCAGGGAAGTTCAGACAGAGTTTTAATTCTTCTTTTCCAATCTGGATTCTGTTTATTTATTTTTTTTCTTTTCTGATAGCCCTGGCTAGGACTGCCAAAACTATCCTGAATTAAAATTGGGAGAGTGGACATCCTTTCACATTTCTGATCTTATATGCAAATGCTCTCAGATTTTCACCATTGAATATGATGTTAGCTGTTGGTTTATCATAGAAGGCCTTTATTATATGGATATATGATCCCTCTGTGCCCATTTTATAGAGGTTTTTTTTTAAATTATAAATGGGTATTGAAGTTTGTCAGAAACTTTTTTTGAATCTATTGAGATAATCATGTGCTTTTTATTCAGTTTGTTGATATGATGTATCCAATTGATTGATTTGTGGAGATACCGAAAAATCTTTGCATTCCTAAGATAAATTCCAGTCGATCTTTAGTGTATGATCCTTTTAATGTGGCATTTGTCAGATTTGGATTGCTAGCATTTTGTTGATGATTTTTGTGTCTACATTCATCACTGATACTGGCCTGTGGTTTTCTTTTTTGTGTGTGTGATATCTTTGTAATGTTTGATATCGGGGTGACCATGGCCTCATAGAATGGTTTTGGCATATTCCTTCCTCTGGAGTTATTTTTAAAGAATCATTTCAGAAGGATAGGTGTTAACTGTTCTCTAAGTGTTTCATAAACTTTTCTTGTGAAGCTTCATGTCTTGGACTTTCGTTTCTTGGGAATTTTTATTTTTATTTACTTTTTTTCTTGGGAATTTTTAAAATCACAGTTTCAACTTCAGTTCTTGTGCTTGCTCAGTTCATATTTTCTATTTCTTCCTGATTCAGTCTTGAGAGACAGTATATATGCTTTTAGAATTTGCCCATTTCTGTCATTTTGTCCATTTTATTGGAATATAGTTGCTTGTAGTAGTCTCTTATAATCCTTTGTATTTCTGCAGTGTATATTGTAGCTTCTCCATTTACATTTGCAGTTTTATTGACTTGATCCCTCTTTTTTTGATGAGTTTGGTAAAGTTTTAAAAACTTAAAGATTTTTAAAAAATCTTTTTAGGAAGCAGCTTTTAGTTTTATTGATATTTTCTATTGTTTTCATTTCTGTTTCATTTGTTCTGCTCTGACCTTTATGATTTCTTTCCTTCTACTAACAAGTTTTTTTCTTTTTTCCTTTCTCTAGTTGCTTTAGGTGTAACATTAGGATGTTTATTTGTGGTTTTTCTTATTGTGGTAAGTTTGTTTCCCCTCTTAGAAGAGCTTTTATGGTACCCTATAGATTTAGATATTTATGTTTTCGTTATCATTTGTCTCTAGATATTTTTTAGTTTCTTCTTTGATTTTTCGCAACTTCATGATTTCTATGCTGTGCTCAGTTGCTCAGTCATGTCCAACTCTTTTCGACCCCATGAATGGAAACCCAATAGGCTACTCTGCCCAGGATATTTTCCAGGCAAGAATACTAGAGTAGTTTGCCATTTCTTACTTCAGGGAATCTTCCTGACCTGGGGATTGAACCCATGTCTCTTGTGTCTCCTTCATTGGCAGGCGGATTCTTTATCACTAGTGCCTCCTAGGATCCATGTTTAGTAGCATATTTTGCCTCCACATGTTTGTGTTTTTTATAGTTTTTCATTATCCTTGATTTCTAATCTCATGAGCATTGTGGTCAGAAAAGATACTGGATATTTTCTTAAATTTACCAAGGTTTGTTTAGTGGCCCAGAATGTGATCAGTCCTAAAAATATTCCACGAGCACTTGAGAAGAATGTCTTTCTGTGGCTTTTGTATGGTATGCTTCATAAATATCAGTGAAGACAATCTAGTCTAATGTGTCATTTAAGGCCTGTGTTTCTTTATTGATCTTCTGTCTGGATGATCTGTGCATTGATGAAAGTGGGGTCTTAACCCACTGTTTTTGAGGTAATGCCAGTTTTTCCTTTTATGGCTCTTAATATTTGTATTATATGTTGGCGTGTTCCTATGTTGGGTGAATATATATTTATAGTTGTATTCTTCTTGAATCTATCCCTTGATTATTGCATAATATTTGTCTCTTATAATAGTCTTTATTTAAAATTGTACTTTGTCTGATATCAATGTTGCTATTCCAGCTTTCTTTTGATTTCCATTTGCATGAAATACTGTTTTCCATCCCTAACTTTCAGACTATATATGTCCCTAGATTTGAGATGTGTCTTTGGTAAACAGTATATGTATAAGTTTTGATTTTGTATCTATTCTTCCAGTCTATGTCTTTTGGTTGAATCACTTAATCCATTTACATTTAAGGTAGTTATCTCAGTGTATGTTAGTATTGCCATTTTGTTGATTTTTGGGGTTTGTTTTTGTAGGTCTTTTTTTCTTCCCTTCCTGTTTTCCTATTTTGCTCTCTTCTCTTCTGATTTAATGGTTAACTTTAGTGTTGTATTTGGATTTCTGTGTGTGTGTATGTGTTTATCTATTATAGCGTTTCTATTTGTGGTTATTGTGATGGTTTGTTTTAGGTTGTTCTTATATGTAGCATTTTTTAATTTTTTATTTAATTTTTCATAGCATTCTTTCTGTTTTACGTTTTGATTTTTTTTTTTTTTTTTTAACCATGAGATGTGTGTGATCTTAGCTCCTTGATTAGAGAGCCAACATGCATCCCATTCATTGGAAGGCAGAGTCCTAATTACTGGACTTCTGGGGGAAGGCCCAAAGGATGGAGTGGGGGATATTTTAGTTTTGGCTCTGCTGCTCAACATGTGGGGATCCTAGCTCTGTGACCAGGGATCAAATCTGTGTCCCCTTCTTTGGGATCATGGAATCTTAACCATTGGACCACAAGGGAAGTTCCTGTGGAGTTTTGATATAGCAGTCTGTAACAAGAATATTCTAAGTTGCTGGCTTTTAAATTTAGTTGCCTTCATGATATTCTGCATTTGTTGCTCTCCTCTTCTCACAGTTGCTGGTTTTGATATCCTCTGTGTATGCAGATGAATTCCTACCTTTATTTTATATTTGGCTTTACCAGTGAATTTTTCCATTCATAGTAGTGGTCTTGTTTCTAGTAGTGGTCTTTTATTTTTCACTAAGGAAAGTTCCCATAGCTTTTGTTGCAAAGGTGGTTTCATGATACTGAATTCTCTTAGTTTTTGCTTGTCTGTAAAGCTTTTTATTTTTATTTTTTGCTGAATCTGAATGAGAACCTTGCAAGACAGGTAATTCTTGGTTGTAGGTTTTACCCATTCATCACTTTAAATATATCATTCCACTCCCTTCTTGCCTGCAGAGTTTCTGTTGAGAAATCAGCTAATATCCTTACGGGAGGGATATCCTTTATATGTTACTTCTTGCTTTTCTTATGTTTTTTACAAAATATTTTTTTCTGTCTTTAATTTTTGTCTGTTTGATGACTGTGTCTCAGTGTATTCCTTTTTGGGTTTAACCTGCCTGGAACTTGCTGTACTTCCTGAACTCAGATGACTGTTTCCGTTCCCATGTTAAGAAATTTTTCTTGTATCTCTTCAAATGTTCTCTTAGGTCCTCATTCTCTCTTCATCTGGGACTCCTGTAATGCAAATTAGTGCATTTAATGTTGTCACAGAGCTTCTGAGGCTGTTTGCATTCCTTTTTTATTTATTCTGTTCTGCAGATGTGATTTCTACCATTCTTTCCTTGCAGCTTATTTATCTGTTCTTCTGACTCAGTTATTCTGCTATTGATTTCTTCTGTTGTCTTTTTTATTTCAGTTATTGTATTGTTCCTCTCTTTTTGTTCTGTAGTTCTCTTAGGTCTTTGTTAAACATTTCTTGCATTTTCTTAATTTTTGCCTCCGTTTTTTTTCCCCCCTGAAATCTTGCACCTTCTTCACTCTCTTTACTCTGTATTCTTTCTCCAGTAGATTGCCTATTTGGACTTCACTTCATTACTTTTCTGAGGTTTTGTCATGTTCTTCATTGGCAGTATATTCCTCTACCATCTAATTTTGTCTGATTTTCTTTGATTACAGTTTGTTTCACAGGCTACAAAGTTGTAATTTCTTTCCCCTTCTTTTTTCTGCCTTTCTGCTGGATGAGCCTGTCTGAGAGGCTTGTACAGGCTTCTTTGTGGGAGAGTTTATTCCTGCTCTCACTGGTGGATGGAGCTGGCTCTTGTTCTTCTGATGGACAGCACTATGCTCAGGAAGACCTAAGCAGCCTGTCTTTTGTTGGGTGGGGCTCTGATGGTTGTGTGGCCTGAGGCCTTCCAGCATTGGAGCCTACAGGCTGTTGGGTTAGGCTAGGTCTTGGGGAGGAAATGATGGTTTCCAGGAGGGCTCATATGAGTGAATATTCGCCAAAACTGCCAGTGTGTTTATCCCTGCAGTAAGCAACAGCCACCCCCTCCCCGCCCCCACCATGCCACCTCTGCAGAAGACCATCCAGTTCTAAAAGGTAGATCCAGCCCAGACTCTTATGTGGTCACTGCTCTTTTTTTTTTTTTTCCCTATGTGCTGTTATACGTGGGACCTTGTGTGCACCCTCCAAGAGTGGAGTTTGTTTTTTAACATTCCTATGAAATCTCTGTGAGCTAACCCCACTGACCTTCAATGCCAGATTCTGTGGGGGCCCTTCCTCTTGTTGCCAGGCCCCAAACCTTGGAAGATTGACCTGGGCCCAGGCCTTTCACTACCATGGGAGAACTTCTGTGGGTATTATTTACCAGTTTGTGGCTCATCATTCTGGGCAAGTATGGGATTTGATTTTATTGTGACTCCACCCCTCCTACTGTGTCATTGTCGTTTCTTCTTTTTATTTGAATCTAAGGTATGTTTTTTGGTAGCTTCCGGCATGCTTCCCCCCTTCCACCATGGTTATTCAGGATTTAGTTGTGATTATAGTGTTTTTATCAGAAAGAGTGAGGTCATGTCCATCTACTATGCCAACTTTCCAGACAACATTGTGCTATGTGCTTAGTCACTCAGTCGTGTCCAACTCTTTGTGACCCCATGGACTGTAGCCCACCAGGCTCCTCTGTCCATGGGGATTCTCCAGGCAAGAATACTGGAGAGCGTTGCCATGCCCTACTCCAGGGGATCTTCCCAACCCAGGTCTCCTGCATTGCAGGTGGATTCTTTACCATCTGAGCCACCAGGGAAGCCCATCTACTCTGCCAACTTTCTAGACAGCATTAGTCATCTTGAATTTATTAAAACTTGTTTTATGGCCTAACATGTGATCTAAGAATATGTTTCCTGTGCACTAGAAAAAAATGTTTATTTTGGATAGAAAGTTCCATGTATTATCTGTTAAGTCCATCTGTTCTAAAACTTCGTTTAAGGCAATTATTTTCTTCTTAAGTTAACGAAAGTCTTCTATTATACATCACTTTCTCTTTCTCACTTTGTTTCTTTTATTAGCTGCTTTAATTCTTTTGTGCATAAATATTTTCAGGTGTTTTTTTGTTGAATGATCTTTTTACCATTATTTTACACATTAACTTATTTTTTTTATTATATTATCTCCTACTTAATTGTCTCCTATTAAGTCTGTTTTGTGTGATGTGTAAATATCTATCCCAGCTTTATTTTAGATTTTATTTACATGGTATAGAGTTCTTGTACCTTTACTTCAGTCTGTGTGTCTTTACTTCTAGTGTGTCTTATGTTGGCAGCACATAGAAGGAACTTGGTTTTTATTTACTCAACTACTCCATGTCTTTTGATTGGAGAGTTTAGTCCACTTACATTGAAAGTAGTTGCTGATAGATTTTTGCTTACTGCCTTTTCTTATTTCCTAGCTGCTCTTGTAGTTTCTGTTTCTTCCATCTTCTCTACCTCTCCTTTGTAGTTTGATAACTTTATCTAGTGGTAGGTATATATTTCTTTATATTCAATGTATTTATAGTATAGGTTTTTGCTTTGAATTACCATGAGATTTATAACAACATTTTAAGTTGATAATAACTTATGTTTCATCCCATTTTAAGGCTCAACATGACTACTCTGTTCCCACACTCCATGTTTTATATTTTTGATGTTATATTTAACATTTTGAAAAACTTATATATTTCTTAACTAATTATTTACATGCAAGTCATTAATCCACTACTTTACTATATATTTGCTTTTCAGTGAGATTTACTATTGCATATGTGTTCTGATAACTAAGTAGTGCTGTTTCTTTTCATCTTAAAGATGTCTGTTAAACATTTCTTATAGACTGGTTTAATGGTATCGATTCCTTTAGCTTTTGCTTGCCTGGAAAACTCCTTCATCTTCAATTCTGAATGAGAACTCTTCCAGGAGGAATTTGCTTGGTTAGAAGTTTCTTTTCTTTCTTTCCTTTTTTTTCCCCTACCACTTTGAATATATCATGGATTCCCTTCTGGCCTATAGAGTTTTTACTGAAAAGTGTGTTCAAAGTCTCATGGGAAGTCTTTGTGTATAGCCAGTTGCTTTTCTCCTGTTGTTTTTAGCATTATCCTTTTGTCTTTTTTATTTCATTTTATAATGTGCATTCCATTGAGCCATTTTCAATTCATCTTATTTGGTATTCTCTGAGCTTCTAGAATTTGAATGTCTGATTTTTGCTCCTTTCTTGCCCTCTCCTGGGAGACCTAAAATGTAACTGTTAGTATATTTGGTACTATCCCATAATCAAGGTTGCTGGGAGAAATATCAATAACCTCAGATATGCAACTGACACCACCCTTATGGTAGAAAGTGAAGAAGAACTAAGAGCCTCTTGATGAAAGTGAAAGAAGAAATTGAAGAAAGTAAGGAAAACTGCTAGACCATTTAGTTATCAAATCCCTTATGATTATACAGTGGAAGTGAGAAATAGATTTAAGGGCCTAGATCTGATAGATAG
>SJYA01000147.1:0-14660 GCA_006410615.1 Neotragus moschatus
TATGGTTTTTAAAGGCCGCAGTTTCTATTTTGTGGAAGGAAGATTGCAGAAAAGGAGGAGACCCATTGCGGGGGGCCTGTTGCAACTGTCTGGGGGACAGATAGTGGCCCTGGAACTATGAGGTATTGGGCATCCAGGGAGAAATACAGTGGATCCTTGAACAGCATGGGTTTGAACTGCATGAGTTCACTTATTACATGGATTATTTTCAATAGGAAATACTACCCTACTACACGATCTGCAGTTAGTTAAATACATGCACGCAGAATCATGGATGTGGAAGAACCTCATCCTCTATTTCTCCCTGGATGCCCAATACCTCATAGTTCCAGAGCCACTATCTGTCCCCCAGACAAATGCAAGAGCCTCTTCCCCCCATCAAGGGCTGACTTTAAACTATATGTGAATTTTCTACCACATTGAGGGTGGATGCCCCAAACCCGGCTGCTGTCAACTGTGGACAGCAACAGGTTCACTTTTAGAGATGCTGAGGCAGAGGCAAAACTCCTGCCTCAGTCCCCCACCCACACCCTTTGCTGACTTCTGCAAGAAATTTAATTGCATCGAAACTGTAATTTTTGGAATTTTATTTAAGTTTGAGGAATGAGAAGGAAGGGCTTACTTTGGGGAACCTGTGAGCAGCATTGACAGGGCCCCCTTTGTCTCCCTCTGCCCTCTTTTAAGGGTCTGTGGTGTCCACCCATGAGCCCTCCTCTCTATGCAAATCCTCCAGCACTTATAATCCTGTCCTCACTGCCCCTGCCTCAGAGGGAGCAAGCCCTTTACCTCAATGCCAGTTGAAGATCATTGCAAATATATTAAATCAGATGGAAATCCACCCATCGTCCACATTCAATGTTAGTTACATATGAACTGACTTGTTACTGACTAGGTGATGCACTGTTGTGGTTTGTAAGCGTTTCATTGGATTTTTCTNCCTCACTGCCCCTGCCTCAGAGGGAGCAAGCCCTTTACCTCAATGCCAGTTGAAGATCATTGCAAATATATTAAATCAGATGGAAATCCACCCATCGTCCACATTCAATGTTAGTTACATATGAACTGACTTGTTACTGACTAGGTGATGCACTGTTGTGGTTTGTAAGCGTTTCATTGGATTTTTCTTTTATGGTTTATTTTTCTGTTACGATAATCCATTTTTATTTTTCAGGCCTCAAACATGTTGTGGGACACTACAAAACTCACGTCTGCTGTGCCCATGGAACTTTGTGACTCAAACAACCATGACCGAGGGGCCAGGCTCACTGGCACTGTGGTAAGTGACATCGCCTCCATGTGACTGCACATGTACACCGAAAGGTGAATTGCAGCATCAGCAGGCTTCCAGGACACTGCTCAAAACATAAATGCAAATCTCTCCGCCCTCCCCTGTGACAATGGGCTTCCTGGGCCGTCTGCCTTCCTCTTACCCACAGGTTCCTCTCCACTCCACACTCCTCTGCTCCCAGGACCTTGGGCCCAGAAAGGTCAACCCAGAGCCTGAGGCGGTAGAAATTCTGGATCCTGGGTTCTCCGTGGCCGATCTAGGATGAGAGCAAGGCTTCCACTCAGGAGCTTCTGAGGGTGGGGCACAGACTGGGCAGAGAGAGGAACAGTTGGAAGAAGGGACTCGGGGCCCTCACATGCAGGAATCCTGAGGCAGAGATGGAGACGAAGCCTGGAGGAAAGGGAGAAAGTGTGTGTGGTGGGGGGCGGGGGTAGAGGGCGCAGAAGCATAGTACAGGCCAAGGTCTGGCAGCTGCTGGGAGGACAGGCCTGCTCCTGGTGGATTCCTCTAAGGCAGCCTCATCTTCTTGGCTCCAGCAGGCCCGGCAGTTTGTGTTTCAGCAACCACACAGCTCACCTGGGCGCACCCTTCCTGGCACAGTTCTCATGCCTCTTCTCACCTTCTTTTTCCATCTCTTCTTAGAGATATAAGGGATCTTCCCCATGTGTGGAGACTCAGACATCAAAGTCAGAGCAGATTTAGGGGTTGAACACATGACTCTTAGAGCCAGGTTGCCACGGCTTACATCTGAGCTCTGTGCTCAGTCAGCTGGGAGTGCAGTTGAAACTCAGCCTCTGTTCACCGGTGCCAAATAGAAACATGGAGACAGCATTTTGGGTGAAATAGAAAAGAATAGCTTTTATGGGTTTGTCAGGCAAAGGGGGCCACAACAGGCTAATGCCCTCCATGTGTCCTAACCGTGAGGGTGTAGTGAGGAGAGTTGTAGTGTTCAAGGAGCAGGTGTGATCAGCTCATGGACATGCTTCTAACTGGTTGTTGGTGGGGTAATTGGGAGTCAATATCTTCAACCTTCTGGTTCCATCCAGTCTGGGGTCTATATGCTTGTAGGCAGCATACAGCTGACTTCTCCCACCTGGTGGGGGTTTCAGTATCTGCAAAACAGCTCAAAGGACATGACAATATTATCTATAGAACTTGAGATAGAATCTATAGACCTGACTGTTTAATGGCTAAAGTTTTATTAATTCGTCTTGCTTGTTTTCCTTTCTTTCTCCGTTTTCTCACTTCTCTGATTAGACTTATTCTTTGACTAAAGTTTTTCTACAGACAAAAGGCAGGCAGAAGGCACAGGTGGGGGCTTATTCTGGGAAGGATTCATAAGGTTCTGCACAGTCACCTGGGCCCTGGGCCTACTTCTTATCATGTCTGTGCCTCAGTTTCCTCAGTTGTAAATGGGCTGGAAATAGTTCCCATTGCACCAGCTTGTGATGTCAACTGCAAAGTTCCTAGCATGTACCGAAAGTGAAAGTTGCTCAGTCGTGTCTGACTCTTTGTGTCCCCATAGACTGTAGCCTGCCAGAATCCATGGGATTCTCCAGACAAGAATACTGGAGTGGGTAGCCATTTCCTCCTCCGGGGGATCTTCCTAACCTAGAGTCTCATGCATTGCAGGTGAATTATGTACCAGCTGAGCTACCAGGGAAGTCCTCCTAGCGTATAAGGGTTCACACATGCTTCACTATTGTTTCAAAGATTTGTCAAAACAAGATCACAAAACAGTGGCATATTTTAAAGTTTGCCTTAGCAAGTTATGATTTTAACTCAGAAAACACAATGGTATATAACTGTGCTATGCTGTACCATGCTAAGTCGCTTCAGTCATGTCTAACTCTTTGCAACCGTATAGACTGTAGCTTACCAGACCCCTCTGCTCATGGAATCCTCCAGGCAAGAATACTGGAGTGGGTTGCCAGTGCCCCTCCTCCAGAGGATAATCCTGACCAAGGGATCGAACCCACCTCTCCTGCAGCTCCCCCACTGGAGGCAGATGCTTTACTGGTGAGCCACCAGGGAAGCCCATATAAGTGTGCCATTCTCAGGTAATTACATGTTTGTTTTTCTTTAATTAATTTGCAGCACCTGAAATGAGGTATGGGTCAATCACAGGACACTGTTTAGAGCTGAACAAGAAGCATCTATATATAATGCCTTTTTAGGAAATAATGTCCAAAATTCAAGTTTGAGATCCTTTGTGGATGTTTGTCTCCAGGCCAACTGCTTTTCCTGGTCCCTCTCTGACCCCCCCCCCCCCACTCCCACTCTCATTCATATCTTAAAATGATGACAGCACATAAGTGTGGGAGCTGGATTAAACTCCATTTCCTAGCTCTCTGATTTTAAAATGGGATTAACAGGGTATGAGATAGGGAGGAATAATGCAAGGCTAAAACTCCTATGTCCTATAAACAACTGAAGTCAGGCAGTCTTTGAGGAGATGAAGGCCCACAGGTCCTGGCCACTGGAGAGCTGTGGAAGGAAAGACAAACTCTCTCTTTTCAGTCACTAAGTCATGTCCAACTATTTGTGACCCCAAGGGGACTGCAGTATGCCAGGCTTCCCTGTCCTTCACTGTCTCCTAGAGTTTACTCAAACTCAAGCTCTCTCTACCACCCAATTGTTTTAACTCATCATGTCTGTGGGTGATTTTCAACCAAATGGCACTTTAGGGCCACAATTACCCTAAATTACAGCAGTCCATAAATTAGGAGGAAGTGGGGGGCATGGCAACCCACTTCAGTATTCCTGGCTGGAGAATGCCATGGACAGAGGAGCCTGGTGTGCTACAGTCCCTGGGATTGCAATTGAAGCGACTTAGTGCCTGTGCGTAGGAGACAGAGGGAAGGCCAAGTTAACCCCACTCCCTGGTTTCCTCTGGAAACATCAGCACATGAAGGGCTTTGCGGCTGCTACTGTAGGAATGTTACTTGCAGATCTTTAAAAACAGGAGCCTTGGCTGCTCTCTAGGAAGCTGAGATGAAAGCCTACCTAGACGGGAGCAGACTGGCTGACCTTTCAAAGGCCCTTTTATCCTTGAGCGCCTGGTTTTGATGTAGTGTTGAGTATTTTTCAACTTCCTATCAAGAGTCAGGGAGATATGAAAAATAAGGTTGGGTTCTGCACTCATTACTTCATGCATTTTTTAAAGGTTTTAAAAATGGATAAACATTGTAGTCACTCAATAAATAATATCCCAACAAGATGAGAAATATAAACTTGTCTATTTTGCAAATCTAAGAGTTCAAAATTCCTATGCAAGAATCCTTGTGGGGGGAAACACTATTTTCTTTAAAATGGGAGACAAGTCCTTGTTGATCAGCCCATAGTAGAAACACACCACATTTTTGTTGAATAAAGGAGATATTGAGGAACACAGTTTTTTATGTCTTAATGCTTATTATTTTGGAGGAAATAAAGTCAATGGATAATGATGACAACTTAAAAAAATAGCTGACATTTATTGAAAGGACTTTTTAATCTCAGTTGCCTGCTGCTGTGTAACAAACCACTACAACATGTAGTAGCTTAAAAGAATATTTTATTATTTCTTAGTAGTCCAGGTGGCACTAGTGGTAAAGAACCTGCCTGCGAATACAGGAAATGTAAGAGACACGGGTTCAATTCCCAGGTCTGGAAGATCCCCTGGAGGAGGAAATGGCAACTCATTCCAGTATTCTTACCTGGAGAATTTCATGAACAGCATATCCGGTAGGGCTACAGTCCATAGAGTTGCGAAGAGTCAGACATGAGTGAAGCGGCTGAGTAGGCAAGAGTCTATGGGTTGACTGGGCTCAACTGGGTGGCATTCTGCTCCACATGGTGTCTTCTAGGGCTGGAATGTTCAAGATGGATATCTTGCTGGATGGGATTCCTGGATAGAATAGCTAGGGTTTGAGTTGGTATTTCTCTTTCTCTGCAGGGAGTTTCTCCAACAGGATCACCTAACTTCTTTATATTGTGGCTCAGGGCTTCGAGAGCAAATATCCCAAGAAGACAAACCCCTGTGTGCAAGCATTTATTAAGACTCTGCTTCCATACCACTTGCTAGTATCCCATTGGCCAAAGCAAGTTATCCAGCCAAGTCCAGAGTCAGCGTGGGAGGACATTACACAATGGCTTAGTATTGGAAAGCATGGTTCATTTGAGGCCCCCAGTGTAAGTCAACCACACAACCCACTTGCCACATCTGTGTTGGACATTTTACATCAATGTATCCTTTTAAAATTTAAAGTACTGTAAAGTGTATACTACTTAGAATCTTCATTCTAAGATGAAAAAACCAAGATACGAAGAGGTTACTGACTTTATTACCCAAAGCCCAAACTGGTAAGGACTGACAGAATTGGAGTTGAATATAAGCCATCTAACCCTAGAACCTGAACTCACAAATCTGAAGGCACAAGCACGAGAATCGAAAGTTACAACTTAAAAGTAAATAACATCTCAGAAATATTTAGGTAATATTTGATTTAGAAGTTCAGGGCTTCCCTGGTGGCTCAGTGGTAAAGGATCCACCTGCCAATTCAAGATATGGATTCAACCCCAGGTCTGAGAAGATCTCACATGCCAGGGAGCAACTAAGCCCGTGCACCATAACTACCGAGCCTCTGTTCTAGAACCAGGGAACCCAACTACTGAGCCCTTGCCTGACAACTCCTGAAGCCTGCACACACTAGACCCTGCGCTCAGCAGCAAGAGAGGCCACTGCAGTGAGAAACCCGAGCGCGGCAGTAATGAGTAGCCCCCACTCTCCTCAGCTAGAGAAAGCCCACGCAGCAGTGACGCACCAGCAGAGCCAAATATAAAGAAAACAAAATTTTTTTTAAGAAGCTTATACATTCAGTAACATTTATGAGAATTCTGTCCTCCTTTTTCTAAGAGGTCATATGCCATCTTAGCTCCTAAAAGGATTGTGAACCAGGAGCACTGAGTTGTTGAGTTCCATTGACCTGGGTTAGGATTTTTCTCCTCCTTACTCATAGAGTCACTTGATAACTCATTTACTCAGCTGTAAATTGGGAATGATAATCTATAGCTTGCAGAGCTGTGGTGAGGATTAAATGAGATATATAGTGAGCACAAAGTATGGAGAATGTTCTAGATGCTTAGGAGGTGTTCATACCTATGTATCAGCATGCATCCTGGACAGAGCTGAGTGTGACAGGACACACAGGGAGCAGATTTTCGGGATTTATGATCTCCTACATGAGCTCACTGGAGAATAATTAGAGCAGTGAGTTTTAACCATAGCATAGGCCATTATATTCACCCACAGCTGGGAAGCATGGTCCAGAATAGAGTGAGAGAAATTACAGGTCTGGAACACCCCACCCCAGAAACAATGGGAGAAGAGGCACCACGGTCCCTGGAGGACTCATGGCTGGTATCCTCACAGAACTAGTCTAAGTCTAACTGATCCAACTCAACTTGACCAGGCTCTATTATCTGCAAATGTAATACAGTTCTAAGAGTCTTTTAGGGCATCCCCCAAATTTAGAGAGTCATATACTAGCTGAATACGGGTCAATCATCTGGTTCTGGTCACCTTCTAATACAGAAAATTATTTTGGATTCTAGTGAAGATGTGGAAAAGTGGAGAAAAGAAAAAAACAATTCATCATGGGTAACTTTCCAAACCGTAGTTTCCATTGTCTGGTTATGCCCTTAGCTGTCTGTTGGTTTTGAGGCAATTTACAGCTGGAAGAAACAAGACTCCACATTTCTTCCTTTGGAGTTTGAATGATGGCTTTTTCCATAGTATTATGGTCACAGTTCTACACATGAGTTATGGCAGCTCTAAATTACAGCCACAATATTATGGGAAAAAGGATAAATCCCTCACTGCCTTCTTTCATCTCCAAAGCAGTTGGGAAGTGGGGAGGAGGCCACTTACCCGAAAGGAATGAAATGATGTTGGGGGAGGTGTCTGGGTCAGCAGAGGCAGCTGGCAGCAGGCTTTGCTGAAAATGCTCTCAAACGCTAAATCATTATTACACAAATCTCTCTTCCCCAGATGCAAGAGGAAGGACAGAGCGAAAGAGGATAAGTGAGGAAGATGAGAACAGGGCAAACCCTCTTAAACCCTGCTCATTGCACTTAGCTTGCTGATAGTAAGTAACTGCCCAAATACTACTCTACAAGGACTCAAGGATACTCTCTTCCCAAAGCAAGTTTTTGGGTTTTTAAAGGTAATTTCCAATACTCCCTTAAATGTGTTTCTCCCTATCTTACACATCTGAGTGATCCCTGGGTGTAGCGCCTCAGTTCTGTGGTATGATTTCCATCCTATCAGCCAGTAAACTCAGGTACGTTAATGTAACCTCCTTAAGCTCAGTTTTGTCATCTGTGAAATGGACAGGACACCTACATCCCAGTGTCATTTAGGGTAGCTAAAAGCTGTTGTTTGCACCTTCCTTTCTCTTACCTTCTTTCAGACTCTGCTAATTCTGCATCCCCTGTGTCTCTGAGGTGGTTTCCTTCTTCCCCATCATCTTGCTGATGCATTATCTCTCTCCTGAACCATGGCAGGGTCCCCCAGCAGGTTTTCCTACCCTGGACAGTGGCGGTATCTCCAGAATGCACACTGACCCGCCGCTACCTAAAACCCTTGGCTCCTTCCTATTGCCTATAGTGTAAGTTCCAAACTCCAGAGCAGAGCACCCAAGTCTCTGAGACCCAGCTCTGTGGACACACCCTACTCCACCTCCTCCCCCACCTCATTCTCTGCATACAGGTTCCCCACTTAGTGAGCTGGTCAGCAAGTAGCATGGCCTTTGAGAGAGGAACAAAAGCTATTTGTCAGGTGGCAGGATTGAGAATCCAGAAGCTACTTGCCACTGTACAGTCAGATGAGCCGTGGTCAAAGCTGAAGGTTTTGGTTGCAGTTAGTTGTACAGATTTGTGTTTGGGTCACACAGCTTTGTCCTTTGAAGAGCTTTAGTGGCCAGGGTTTCTTTTCGATCACGTATATTCCCTTTCATTCTTTCCCCAGCTTAAGAACTGTTCTGCTAATTATAATTTGAAAGAAATAGCAAGCAATGTTTCCTTGCTTTGATTTAAAATTTTCAAGGAATTCTAGTCCCGGGGCAAGTCGGAAGTGCTTTGGAGGGGAGGGGAGCCTGGTGAGTGACAGCTCTGTTGTGCAGAGCTGTGCAGCATGCCAGTCACTGCTGGGCTCAAACAGCCTCACTCTGTGTGTTCTCCTTCAGTGGCCTTACCACAGTCTCCATCTCAGTATTTTCAGGCAGAAAGAAAATTATTTGAATGGAGGCTTCATATTCTATGTAGAAAAGAATCAGAACCTGGAGGACAACTTTGAAAACCACACAAGAACGATAAACTTCTACTCAGCAATAAAAAGGAACAAATTACTGATAATGTGCAAAACCGTGGCTGATTCTCAAAAGCATTAGGCTGGAATGGGAGAAGCCAGACACAAAACGTTACATACTGCTTGACTCCATGTATATGATGTTCTGGAAGAACGAAAAATTCAGGGACAGAAATCAGATCAGTGGTTGTAGGGAATGGAGGTGGGGGCAAGGGGCCGGAGAGAATTTGGGGAATGATGGAGCCGTCTGTGTCTGGATTGTGGTATTATTACATGACCATGTCAAAGCTCATCTAACTGTATGCCTAAAAAGGGTGAATTTTACTGTATGCAAATCATACCTCAATAAACCTCACATATACACACACTCAGGAGAATGCTGCTAAGCTGGCTGGAATCAGGGCTGTGGGAAAGTCTAGGAAATGGCCACTGGGATGTCACCTGTGTTATACATGAAGATTCTGTGGCCAATTTGTTTGTAAAAAGATTCATGCTGCTAAAAACATTTGGAAAGACTGGATATCGTCAGCTGGGGGCAGCTGAGGCTTCTTAAGAGAGCTATGCTCTGTTGGTTTTTCTACTGTATCCTACTACAAGGCAGAAACCAGAAGGGGGAGAAGAAAGCTATATATATTTACCTTCTCCGAGAAAACCCCCAGAGTGTTTTCTCTCCCTGGATCCAAGTCTCACTAAGAGCTCTGTTCTCCTCCACACTTAGGAGCAGAGGGCTGGACGCCATCTATTTTTGCCAGCCTGTACCGGCCAGTTGACAAGAACCCCTTAATGTGAGCAGGTGCAAGCCAACGAGGCCTTTGTTCAGCTCAAACCCACACCCGATGGGCTTTCCTGGCCCACACAGCCGTGGGAGCTTAGCAATAAAAGGACTTTGAAAAGTTTGGCATGCCTGTGAAGCGGGCTGAACAAACCATCCTTGAAGCTGTGGTTTGGCTCCAAGTACCAGACGGCTCTCCTGCAGTCACCTACGTCACAGCTCAGTGTGCAGGCCCTACCGTGGGCTGGCAGGCCCCTTTACTGCAATCCCCACTTCTTGTTCTTGCCTTCCCTTGAACCTCCCAGTTTTAGGCCCCAGTCCTGAAGGTGTTTATGTTTATGAAAACCATTAGGATTTGCTGAGTCACATTGGGACTAAATGAAATCAACCCTGAATATCCATTGAAAGGACTGATGCTGAAGCTGAAGTCCTAATACTTTGACCCCTGATGTGAAAAACCATTGAAAAGCCCAGATGCTGGGAAAGATTGAGGACAGGAGGAGAAGGGGATGACAGAGAATGAGACGATTGGATGGCATCACTGACTCAACGGACGTGAGTTTGGGTAAACTCCAGTGAAGGACAGGGAAGCCTGGCATGCTGCAGTCCACAGGGTCAAAAAGAAGCAGACGCGATCGAGTGAGTGAACAACAAATTGGGACTAAGGGTAACCATCAGATGATGAATTCCTTCCTCCCCGTCTCTCTACTTCACGTCATACGTGCAGGTGGTTGAGTGTCCAATCATCCTCCTGTGTCATCCACCCTCCTTGGGACTCATCCCCCATGGCTCAGGATGTGCCCTAATCTGCCTCCATCTCCACCCTCCAGACCTTCCTGACATCCTGGGGAAGTCACCAGCTGATGCAGCTCCCAGCAGTGGCCCCTCTTTCCCAACTCCTACTCCCAGCGGCCAGGGACGACTTTCCCTCCTGTCCCCTCCAAATGCAGGGCTGCTAACAGCTTCCCTCTGCTGCTGGTTCCCACATACTTCACCCCTTTGTTATTTCCTAGCCCTGCCTACACCTATGTGAATAATCCTTTCATCACATTCTCTTCAGCTGAACAATGTCATAGTTTAATTTGATTTCTCTTAGGACCATGGCCATTTCAGCTCTTTTGCCCAAATTCTGTGATAACCTCTCAGTGCCTTTAGGATAAAACCCCACCTCCTTTATGCCCTCCATCCCTGACGCCATCTCCTATCATTCTCTTCTAGTCTGCTAAGACTGTGCCATGCAAACTCTTTGTCATTTGGGGCCCTATGCATCTACTGTTCTGGAATGTTCTTTCCCTCTATGTTGGTGCAATTACCTCATTCTCATCATTATGGTGTTTGTCATACATTCACTCTTTAGAAAGCCCTTTCCAGGCCACTAGAACACAGCCCTTCTCCCTAGATGTCAATCAGATGGTCCTTTTTTTTTCTGGAGAAAATAATTTATTCAATTTAAACCAGGGAATTGACATGCAAGTAGCAATATGACTACATAATTTAAAAAAAAAAAAAAGGCAGAAGGAAGGAGGCGCTGTGCTGAATTAGGCTATTAAGTGGCAGTGAACAGAATCAGCTGGTGACTCCATCCCATTACCCTGTTTTACTTTTTTCAGCTTTTTCGCTATCTACAATTACATAAATTATACCTGCAAATACATCTGGTTTTGGTCTTTTCTCCATGCTACTATCAGCTCTGCCTTGTTGTTGCTGTTCAGTCACTAAGTCATATCTGTCTCTTTTTACCACTATCTCTGTCAAAATTCCAGCAAGAAATCAATGATGGCACACTCAAACTGAGTCACATGAAAACGGTTTCTTAAAAGAACCGTTTAGAAAGATGAGGGCGATGAGGGAGAGTGCGATCCCCTAGGGCTCATGACGGCAGGACAGCCAGAGTGCTTGCCAGAACTCTGAGAAGGTGATGGAGTGGAGAGGGCTGAGCCCCATGGCAACCTGGCGGGGGGCAGGTCCACTGGCACTCCCCTCCTTCCAGTCTCCTGCCAGTGGGAATTTGGAGGGCAAGGGTGATGATGCTGTGCACAAGGTCTGTTTCCAGGGTCACAGAGCAGAGTTGGGAAGATCAGAGTGGGCCTCTGAAGACCCAAAGAGGTGTGATACAGTAACTGTAACACAGTCAGGGGCCTTGCTGTGTTCAAGATGGTGCTTGGCACCAGGGCCCACCACATTTCACATTCACCAGGGCCCAGCGAGCACCATTTACCTAGAGTTGAGTGACATGGCTGGAGAAGGCAATGGCACCCCACTCCAGTACTCTTGCCTAGAGAATCCCAGGGATGGGGGAGCCCTGTGGGCTGCTGTCTATAGGGCTGCACAGAGTCGGACACGGCTGAAGCGACTTAGCAGCAGCAGCAGAGCGACATGGCAGCCCTGCCTGGCAGCAGCATCTCCGAGAAGGAGACATGGAATGAGTCCATGATCCCCCATGGGTTTGGCTCCAGGTTCTGGGGACTGATTAGGGAACATTTACTCCCTCCGTCACAGGGAAAGAGTCACTGCATCACGGGCTTCCTGGATACTACGACCAACATCTTGGCCATGGCTCCGTAAGATGGAGAGAGAGAATTCCTGTGACTGGTAGGCTCCTATGTTCTGTGCCAAGGACATTTCTGAAGTTGAAGAACAATCTCTATTTATGTGTAGCATGGAGAAACGGGAGGTTGTTTTGCATTGTGTTGGGAGGCAGAGAGGAGTCAGGTAGCAAGCTGGCAACATTCCTGATTTTTCATGGAGTGTAGAGCTCTCTGGGCATGGTTGGGGGAGGAACAGAATCATCCATCTACCGGATTAGCGGCTGAATGGGGATGAAGCCGAGTCATTACACACTGCTGCCATCAACCTTTAGCAAGGTGAAGAGCTGCTATTGTGACACGTAGGGAGCAGGTATCTCTAAATGAGTTTTTAATCAGAAATCCCCCTTGAGTGCCTTCTAGTTGGAATGTGGCAAGAATTCACAACAAAGTGAAGACAGAGTTTACTTTTAACATAACATGCAGCCAAAGGAACTATAGGTACACGATGGAGAGCCAATTACAAGAGACACGTTCCATCATTAAGCATGGAGTGGGAGATGCTTGTCAAAAGAGTTTGAACGTTAAGCTAATGATGGGATGAAAATTGCTGCCAAAATAGATTTCCCCATTTCCGAAATGTAGGACAGGTTGAAGGAGGAGGCGACCTGGGATGGCTGTGAAAATAGAGAAGCAGGGGCAGACGGGACAGACTGCCAGGGTCTGCAACGCCCTCATCCTGCTTACGCCTGCATATGTGTCCTTACATAAACACAGTGGAGGTGCAAACAGCTGTGAGCTCTGTGCTGCTGCCTTTACCTGGTACATTCAGTTTCCCAACACATCTTTCTGTTTGATCCATCCTATGTTATTTGCATGAAATAATGTTGCCATTGCTTTCAGTGGCTTTGCCTTAACTTTGTTACAAAAAATAATAATAATAAAAAAGGATCACAGATGCATGTTAATTTCAGGTAGGAATTCTGCCTCCCCCATGGGGGAAGCTGCTGCCCGCTTGTTGACTATTGACACACTGATCCACCAAAAAAAAAAAAAAATAAAACAACGAAGTACATGTCCTCTGGGGACAGTAACTTCAAACTTATAATGCTGGAACTTGTTCTTTCTTGCCCTAAATCATACTGAGGCATCAGCTGATAATAGATTAAGAAATGTACTTGCTAGATGAAATTAGCATTTGATCAGGTGGGTCCTTATTTATTCAATATTTGTGGAGCCCTTACCATTTGCTAGACACTGTGCTAGGCATGGGCAGTATATCAAGATAGTTAAGACATAGCAGATACCCCTGCCAAGGAGCTCACAGTCTAGTGGGGGGAGGGGGCGGGAGGGTACGGGATGTGGGTGCCTGAGCACTGCTGCAGTGGGGAGAACACAGGGTGTTGTAGGTCTAATGAGAGAGGCTGCTGACCACAACTGGCGCTGAGGGTGGTCAGGGTGTCTTCCAGGTCCGCTTTCCACCCTGCTCTGTGCCCTGCTGCTGGCTGGTAGGGACTGCATCAAGAGGCCCCCAAGCCTGCTGTGTTCAGTTAGATTTGGTCAGTGAGGACCCAAAGCAAAAGATTAGCAGAAAGGGGAGAGAGAGTCTCGGGTGCTAGTTCTCTCTATGATTCCTCCTCTCAGGATCNGGTCCGCTTTCCACCCTGCTCTGTGCCCTGCTGCTGGCTGGTAGGGACTGCATCAAGAGGCCCCCAAGCCTGCTGTGTTCAGTTAGATTTGGTCAGTGAGGACCCAAAGCAAAAGATTAGCAGAAAGGGGAGAGAGAGTCTCGGGTGCTAGTTCTCTCTATGATTCCTCCTCTCAGGATCATTGCAGGCTGAGTCAGTATCTACTCCTGACAGGTAGCCCTTGCCACACAACTCTTTTCCTTGGGGCTCTCGACACCTTCCCTTCTCTGGCCCTTTCTAGCGTCTGGGATGGCAGACAGTCTACTAGTCATGGGGTGCTGTTCAAACAATTTTTGGTTTCCTTATACCCTGCTCACACCTTTATAGCTAGTCCCTTTACTAATTCTCCCTAATTGCTCAGTGATAACATGCTGTCTCCATCCTACTAGATCTTGACAGTTATGGCATGTTTGGAGGGAGAGGTGATGTGTGAGTTGGGTGGCAATGGGAAGTAGAATAATTGGGATGAAGAGGGGAGAGAGGTCCAGTCAGAAGCAACAAGCAGCCAATGCAAAGACATGGAGGAAAGTGAAATCAAAGTGTTCCAGAAGCCAGGGAATGATCCCTGCATTCTCTTTTTCCTTCATCCCAGGATCGACTTGGACACCATGTCCGAGTTCCTCACCATCTCTCCAACCTGCCCACTTGTCTCCATCTTTACTTTCCTGATTTCTTGCCTCCATTACTATATCAGCTTTGCGATCATTCTCATATCCCTGCCAACAACTCTCCCCATAGCCTTTAGGTTAAATGCAAATTCCTGGGCAGGGACCCCAGCCCTCCTGCAAGGATTTGGGCCCTACCTATTTGTCACTTGCAATTGAAAAATATGGTTTTATTTTATTTTATTTTTTGATAAATAGAAAAGGTCTCTTGATTTTATTTTATTTATTTATTTTTTTTTTGGAAAACTCAGTTTTATTTACAGATAAGTCCATTGGTTACATGCTGTTATTTTTGCATTTTACAGATAAGAAAACTGAGGCTTAACTTCCTCAAGAACAAAAACTAAGAAACAGAAAACATAACTTATGAAAAA
>SJYA01000147.1:18748-54066 GCA_006410615.1 Neotragus moschatus
CCGCGCTTAGTGAGCCTCTTGATTTTAAACAATGATCTGGTCGAAAAATATGGTTTTAAATCTTTTTATTTTTTTATTTTTTTAGATGAAGGGAAAAAGGTCCTAGGAAGGCAAAAATACCTAGTGGCCAGGAAAATCATCTGTCCCTATTTCTCTCATCATCCTACTCTTATTATTCTGGGTGGAAAATGTGCTTCAAAACTCGTTTAAGCCGCTATTATAAGATGGATACACTGCTATGCAGACTGAAATTTAAAGAAGAGAGAGAGAGTCTCTTTGAACTCAGGGGGAAATCAAGAAGCATGGAAGAAAAAGAGTAAGGAGATGGAATAATCAGAGAGAAGTACTGTTTCCTCAAAAAACTGATGATGTGGGTGAGTGGGAATTTCCCAACACATGATCCCAGCATGCTGAACTCTGCGTGTCTGCAGGAAAGTGACACAGCATTGTGGCACCAGATCCAGTTTCAAAGGCAGGAGCCTGAAGCTGAAAAAAAAAATTTTTTTTAATATTCAGTTGATATGACATAAAGCAGTAAAGGTATGACTTTCCCTCTTGATACATTTGTATCATGTCAGAGTTAATCTTGATTTTGCTGAGACTCCTAATATATAAGCTCAAAAGAGAAACAGTAACAACATGTAAAATGTAAAATCGTCAGTGAGTATCCAGATAAAATTTCAACCACTTGGGCTAACAAGAAA
Source organism: Neotragus moschatus (assembly GCA_006410615.1). Lineage (NCBI taxonomy): Eukaryota > Metazoa > Chordata > Mammalia > Artiodactyla > Bovidae > Neotragus > Neotragus moschatus. The sequence goes on from SJYA01000147.1 coordinate 19,453, forward strand.
ATAGAAAGAAATGATCAGAACACTTCTGTAAGTGTTCTGTCAACTCCAGAATGGAGTGCTAGCTGTAGCTTCTCTCTGGGGGATGGAATTATAAGTTATTTTATCTTTGTTTTGCTTACCTCTCTATTTTCTTCTGTTCTTACAATGAACACCTGCAAATTTTGCCTCTAGAAATCAATACAATTTTTCAAACCCAACTATACAAATTATAATGTCACACATTGAGGAATTCTTTTAAGAGAATAGAAATACATGATGAGGTTGTCTATGAAACTGAAAAATTGAAATAAGCTAACTATTCATCAATACAGGATTGATTAAATATTCTATTTTAGTCTACCCTCAAATGATCACTAAAAATTATTACTGAGATCTGTATTTATTGATGTGGCAGATATTCACAATACATTGTCAAAAATAACTTATAAAAATGTATGAAACAAGTAAGTATGACATAATATCCTTTTTCAAAAAAATTTTAAATGCCCTTTTAAAAACAAGTAGGAATATACATTAAAATATCAGCAGTAGTTAGAGTATCAGAAATACAAATAATTATTTATTCTCTATATCTTTTTTACAAGTGTATAATTGCTTTACAATGTTGTATCAGTTTCTGCTGTACAACAACACAAATCAGCCATATGGATACATATATCCCTACCCTCTTGACCCTCTGTCTTCCACCATCCCACCACTCTAGGTCATCACTGAGTGCTGAGCTGATCTCTGTGGTACATAGCGGCTTCTCACTAGCTATCATATGGTAGTATATATATGTCAATGTTACTCTCCCACTTTGTCCTACCCTCTCCTTCCCTACCACACCATGTCCGCAAGTCCCTTCTCTTCACTTCTGTCTCTACTCCTGCCCTGCAAATAGCTTCATCAGTACCATTTTTCTAGATTCCACATATATGTGTTAGTATATATTTATTTTTCTTTTTCTGACTTACTTCACCCTGGATGACAGACTCTGGGCTTTAAAACTTAATTANCACACCATGTCCGCAAGTCCCTTCTCTTCACTTCTGTCTCTACTCCTGCCCTGCAAATAGCTTCATCAGTACCATTTTTCTAGATTCCACATATATGTGTTAGTATATATTTATTTTTCTTTTTCTGACTTACTTCACCCTGGATGACAGACTCTGGGCTTTAAAACTTAATTATTTTATTCTTTACTCTCTTCCAATTAGAAAAAAGAAATCTATTTCTACTTTTAAAATTAGAGCACAAGAAGATAGTCAGATGTGCATCAGACAAACAGTTTTAAGAAACGTTCTCCCAAAACNTCTGACTTACTTCACCCTGGATGACAGACTCTGGGCTTTAAAACTTAATTATTTTATTCTTTACTCTCTTCCAATTAGAAAAAAGAAATCTATTTCTACTTTTAAAATTAGAGCACAAGAAGATAGTCAGATGTGCATCAGACAAACAGTTTTAAGAAACGTTCTCCCAAAACAACACTTCTCTCATTGAAATCCAGTGTGATTTTTGAAAGGAGAACCCTCCTTGCAAAAAAAAAAAAAAAAAAAACTACTGCCATAGATTTGACATCTCCAAGATTTAGCAAACCATTTCCCCATTAAACCTGCTTCCCCTCCCGGCTTCATTGATTGTAACCATTCTTTTTTCAAAAAAAAAACTTAGTTTATTTATTTATTTACTTGGGTGCATCGGGTCTTAGTTGTGGCTTGTGGGATCTAGTTCTCTGACCAGGGATCAAACCTAGGCCCCACATACTGGGTCCACAGAGTCTTAGCCACTGGATCACTAGGGAAGTATTGTAACTATTCTTGAGCTCAGAAATTTAGTTACTTGCTTCCCAAACCAATGGGATGCAATGGCTACAACAGATTCATGTCAAAAATAAGGGTATGTTTGCTAATCCATCAGTCATGTTTGACTCTTTGTGACTCCCATGGACTGTAGTCTATGGATTCTTTACCGTTTGCGCCACCCGAGAAGCCACCAGGGAAGAAGGGCATGTTTAGGATGGGCTAAAGGGAAAGGCTGGGCTTCCCAGATGGCTCAGCGGTAAAGAATCTGCCTGCCAATACAGGAATCCCAGGAGACACGTATTTGATCCCTGAGTCAGGAAGATCCCTGGAGAAGGAAATGGCAACACACTCCAGTATTATCTGGAAAATCTCGTGGACAGAGAAGCCTGGCAGGCTAGAGTCAACGGGGTGGCAAAAGAGTCAGACGTAGACAACAAAAACAGAGGGAAAGGCATGTTGGGCAGGATGAAGGGCATGGACCAAGGCTGAGTTGAAATATGCACATGATCTTTGGAAAATAGTGTTGAGAAGTCAGTGAATGAGCGGGGAGTTGGTGAGGGGAATGGTGGGAAGTACGATAAAGTGGTCAGATAGGAGGGTCTTGTATATCAGACTGAGGGGGTCTTCAGTTTATCCAGGTGATGACACTGTTAAGTTTCTGAGCAGCAGAAAGATGAGAGGTAATTGGAATTTTAGAAAGACTCATCTGAGGGCTGAAAGCAAAATGATGGATTTTGCTGCTGTTCATATTCTGGGATGAAAAGCCTCTGGATTAAGACAGAAAGCAATGAGAGAGGAAAGAGTGACAAATGAGAGATTTTCTGTATTGGTCAGCATTCTCCAGAACATAACCAGTAGGGGGAGGGGGTGGATAGATGGGTGGATGGATAGATAGATAGATGATAGATTTATTGTAAGGCATTGACTCATATGGTTATGGAGGCTGAGAAGTCCCAAGATCGGCAAGCTGGAATCCCAGGAGAGCAGACAGAGTGAGTTCCAGTCTGAAGGCCAGAGGAATCAGGATGCAGGAAGAGCCGATGTCTCAGCTCAGGTTCAAAGGCAGGAAAAGAGCAATGTCCCAGCTCAGAGATAGTTGGGCAGGAGGAATTTTCACTCATTCCCATGAGGTCTGGTTTTTCAGTTCTGTTCAGACTTTTCACTGAAGGAATGTAGCCCATCACAACTGGGTGGGGTGATTTGTTTTATCAGTCTACCCATTCAAATGTTACTCTCATCCAAAACACCCTCACAGACACCTTAGAATGTCTGGGCCACAGAATACCCAGAAAATTTGACACGTACAAGTTGACCGACACTTTCCAAAGGAAAAGCAATATAGTGTTTGTGTTTTGGAGGTCCACCTGCAAGGAGTATGCCTGCAGGCTTGTTTCACCTCAAGGAGACACACCTGTGGCCTCTCAAAAATAAGCCAGACACTCTTCCATCCCACAAGAGCAATGGCTGTGAAATCGTCCCCTGAGCCCCTGGTCAGGTCTCACAGTGGTGATTGTTGTGTTTACCTTCTGCACAATTTAAAGATAAGGAAGACTGAGGCCAGAAACATTTAAATTACTTGCTAAAAGTCTCACAGTTATTAAGTGGCAAAGCTTGGATCAAGGTGGGAAATAACCTCTTGAGCAACTACAGTGGATGAGGCAAGAGGCCAGCTCCTTATTATACTTTATTTTGGTTAATCCTCAGTAACCTTGTATGCTATTATTATCCCCATTTTACAGATGAAGAAACTGAGGCTTATAAAGATTCGAAATTTTACCCAAAGTAGACAGTGAAACTCAGGTTTGGAACTCACATCTATTTGATTTTAAAGCCCTATGCTGTGATTTCCTGGTATATGACAGGTCACATGAGAACAGAGGGAAAAAGTTAAAGGTGACCAAGGGCCTTTGCCCAATGTAGCCCAAATGATGGGAGTGAATGAGCCAAGAAATTCTGATTCACTCTGCAGTGTCTATATTTCACTGCTCAGTCCTATGGCTTGACCCAGATCTGTCTCTCTTAGCAAGTTTCCTCTTCCATCCCCCCAACAGGCATGTGTTCAAATCCTTGGTGCTGCTCAGAACCACAGAAGGGCTGGAACTTTTTGATCACACCAGAAAGGAACGTTTGCGTCAGCAAACTGAAAGCAGAAATCCCAACTGTCAGAGATGCTTACACTTTGTACACCGCCTATTCCTTAAAAACTAAGCAGACCTAACTCACCGGCTGTCTGACTAATTAGCAGAATGTTCTTTAGGCAGACAGAACTCAGAAGCCTCCAACAAAATAGTGAGATCAGCTCTTTGGAACGGTGGGTTTTTTTTTTTTTTTCCTTCTCTCTTATAGGACAAAAGGTCTGAGTGGAGTGCTTCGTGGCCGACTTTCACCAGGGTCTTAAATACAATTTCTGCAAGGTGTTGAGATGAGTGGACGAAGAAGAAGAGAGGAACTAGAAGCTCTCTTGGGAGTTCTCTTCATCTTTTCTGCTGATTTCTGTCCTGTGTTGCAGGGAAGGTACGAGAAACTAAAAATCAATAGGATTTGTTGGCACCATATTGTTCAGGTTGAAATTAGACATCTGTTCCATCCCTCACCTGCATTTACCTAGATTCCTGGAGGTTCCATTTATAATGCTAGGCTCTAGCTACCCCAAAATAAGAAAATCAAAAGAAACACACAGCTAGCATATATATGACGTTGAAGGAGGAAACAGACAGAACAGGCTCCATCTTGGAAGCAGGGCTGCATCTTGGGCCTGACTGGACTTTGAGCTATATGCCCAGTGTCTATGGAAACGACATACCAACTGGAAAACCAGGCCCCCCAGATGGAAGAGCCCCAGGGCCCATACCTAAGTCTCCATTGCCTAAAAGGATACCCTAATTATCTGTGTAACCAAATAGAATCATAAATTCTATTATGCTTAGTGGGGTATGACCACAGGCCTATTGATAATTGTCCACTGTTAACTACCTAGGCTTAAGGCATATGAATCTTGGGTTAACTTTGATTGTGTCTTTCTCTTCCTTTGTTCAGACTAGTTTCAAGGAATTTGGGGAGGTGGGTTTGAGCACGTACACTTAGGGTATAGAAGGTTTTCACAAAAAATGGTTGGGGTCCTTGGCTAAGAGGAGACTCTGTCTTGGGCCCGCCGGTGTAATAAACTGCACTCCACTATCTGCACTGTCCTGAGTGAGTTTGTTTCNGGGAAAGATCAAAATATAAATGACAATATTTCTCAGTGATCACAGAGCTTTTAAACATAAACATAGCAAAATTCACAAAGTTAAATATTGAAAAATCCCTCAGAAGGAACTTATAAAGTTTATCTTACCAAAATCAATGAGGAGATATGTGGTATAGGTTTCATTAATAAGACAATGTTATACCATAAATATTTTACCCAATGGCCCTGTATATATATGCCTGAACATGTAGTCAAAGCAATGTGTGCTATGCTATTTTTAATAGCATTAAAAATAAAGTGATACAATTTTAGTTCAGTTCAGTTCAGTCACTCAGTCGTGTCCGACTCTTTGTGACCCCATGAATCGCAGCACGCCAGGTCTCNTACCATAAATATTTTACCCAATGGCCCTGTATATATATGCCTGAACATGTAGTCAAAGCAATGTGTGCTATGCTATTTTTAATAGCATTAAAAATAAAGTGATACAATTTTAGTTCAGTTCAGTTCAGTCACTCAGTCGTGTCCGACTCTTTGTGACCCCATGAATCGCAGCACGCCAGGTCTCCCTGTCCATCACCAACTCCCGGAGTTCACTCAGACTCAGGCCCATCGAGTCAGTGATGCCATCCAGCCATCTCATCCTCTGTCGTTCCCTTCTCCTCCTGCCCCCAATCCCTCCCAGCATCAGAGTCTTTTCCAATGAGTCAATTCTTCTCATGAAGTGGCCAAAATACTGGAGCTTCAGCTTAACACACATTAAATAATAAATGGCTTCTATTATAAACTTCATACAACCCAACATCATATTAAGAGATTTGCTTTAATAATATGATTTGGCACCTGCAACAAACCTCTTAGGCAAATGAAAGTGAAAGTCGCTCAGTCATGTCCAAATCTTTGGGACCACATGGACTATACGGTCCATGGAATTCTCCAGGTCAGAATACTGGAGTGGGTAGTCTCTCCCTTCTCCAGGAGATCTTCCCAACGCAGGAACTGAACCAGTATCTCCTGCATTGCAGGCGGATTCTTTACCAACTGAGATATCAGGGAAGCCCCTTCAAGAATACTGGAGTGGGTTGTCATGCCCTTCTCCAGGGGATCTTCTCAACCCAGGTCTCCGCAATGTACATAGATTCTTTGTCATCTGAGCCACCAGGGAAGCCCAAGAATACTGGACTGTGTAGCCTATCTCTGCTCCAAGGGTTCTTCCCAACCCAGGAATCAAATCGGGTCTCCTGTATTACAGGCAGATTCTTCACCAGCTGAGCTATCAGGGAAGCCCTAGGTAAGAGCTATTCATTTTTCTACTGATGAATAAACTGAAACAGAAAGAACTTGTAGGATCTGAATCTAGATTTAATTACAAAATTAAGTGCTGAATCCAGGGTATGTTGCTTTCTAAGTATCTCATATGCAATATAAGAAAAAGTATTTTCTGTGCTATTCTTATCTATAGCCCCTTGGTTTATCACAGTGCCAGCTTTATTATGCACTCAAATAATTGTTGCATGCTCAACATATGTATATAAGACACTGTATTAGAAACTAAGGGACATAACGCTGAAAACAAATTAGTATCTTACCCCAGGAAATTTCTCATTAGGGTCTGATAGAGTATAGAAATATGGGATATGAACACTACAGAACAGTATAGTCAACAATAAAACTACAAGGCAGATTTTCAAAAGTGCCTTGCCATCCTCAAAAAGAAAGTGCTATCTTAAAGGAAGAGAGAAAATGACTGAAACGAAATAAGAAGATACTCCATTACAAACTTTGTTTTCAACGTAATTTGACTACTGAAACATGCAATATGGTTTTCTCGAATGCTTTTCACACATAGATGGCTAAAATTAAGTATCCCTCCTCACCTAAGGTATAATGACTTAATAAAACTTTCCACTTAATTAATAAATGTTAGTCTAATCTACTTTAACTATATAATTAATGTTAAACAACAAGTTTGGTTGGAAAAGAGGTGTTACATTCACTTTAAATTAAGGTAATCCTAAAGAACTGATGGCTGACCTAAGTAGTATCTATGCAAAGCAAACACTAATAGCATCCTGAGTTTGTCCTTCTGTGTATCAGGCTAAATATGAATAGTGTAGTGTTTAGCCATAACAATGTACTTAATCCTTGCAGACCATATAAGACCATATAAGAGGCTTAAATGTCTAAAGGTAAATAATAATATGTCTCAAGGTAAATAATAATAAATAATAAGAGGAAAATGCCATTCATAAAAGAACAGATTTAACCTACTTTTAATACACTCAGGTTTTTACCAAAACAGATATCTCTCACACACCATAAATTCTTCTTCGTTTTTTCTTTCTAATCCTGTTACTTATCCCCATTTTATTGAAAAAAATCTTATTAATATGTTTACCATATTGAATCTGACATTGTCCATCTAAAAGTCATTGAATGGGGTCATTTCTACTTAGAAAGAGTCTATACATTCACCTACAAGTTAATAAGTATCTGGCACTTTTGTCTTTGTTATTATTTTCTTGGTGTTGTAGTCTCCTTTGGCTGACTTGTGCACAGGAATCAGACTGGAAAAATTAGGCACACATTGTGATATTTTATCCTAGTCACACAAGACCCATATTTGCAACTGCTCATCTATTGCCAGTCTCTGGCAGCTCACTGCATGGTCTCAGATGCTTCACGTGCTTCCTGGCATTTAGTGTTTTATCAGTGAGTATTAGCTTACATGTGATAGAAGAAAATGGACTCAGGAACCTGGGCTCTCCACTGGCAGTTCTTTTCATTGGTGCTCCTGTCTGACTTGTTAACTATTCCTAAAATCATGACAAGATTTCTGTGAACCTCTTCCCGACCTTAGTTAAAAACATTTTATTTTTGTCATTTGGAAGTCCATAGAAAAAGTGGACTTTTAGAAAAACCGGTTCGACACAGAGAATGAGGAAATAAGCTGAAAACAAATATTAACCCAAGTGAAATAAATATTAAGAAGGGAAAGTAAAAACAGAAGCAAGTTATGGAATCTGTGCATTTAATTGGATTGCAAATGTCCATTTGGCAATGCCCAGGGAACCATGAAGATTGGGAAAGTAGAAAATGGACTAAGAACATCAATTCTTTATATGAACAGCCATTCTTCAAAGGATTTTCCAAATATTAAATACTTCATAGGGTTTGCGACTTTATCACATACATCAGAATTTGAACCCCTGCACTTTTATGTATTTAATATTAAAATATGTAAACATTCTGTAAAATAAAATTTTAGAATATAGCCTTCTGGAATGTGTAGCTACTATTTTCTGTTGTTAAAAGTTTTTCTCAAACATTATCTACAGCAATTACCTTATTCTGCTGACAAGCACCGCTATTGCAACACAAACCAAGCCCAGGATTAGATTTGGTCAAATGCAAACTGCATTCATAATTTCTTTTTTCAGTAAATAAAATATATTTTTGCCTTACGAAATATTTAATCCCTAAAATCTATCTCTAATTTGAATGCCTGCCATATTCTCAATAGTGACTTGGAAATATTGCAGAATGATCATAATTTTAATTTTAGTACCTTAGGAATGTCTCTAAAACCAAATAAATAATACTTGTAAAGGATATAACACCAGGTACTAGGTAACTTTCAATGAATATTAGGTTTCTTTCTCTTCCTTAGCATATAGTAGAAAAAAATGAAATATTTGTTATTTAAAGTTTAGTTGTCTGGAGCTATTTCATAGAACTATAAAACTTTAAGCAAACAATGACTTTGGTCTCTTTATCAAGTTCCCATAACAAAGACAAAGAATTTAAGCATAGTTTAGTGTCAGAAGTCTAAGAATGTTATTATATGACTAAAATCTATCTTATTTTACTTCCAATAAAAGTTTTTTGGTTCATCTTTCACTTAATAAAAAAAACTGTCCTCTCGCCACCCTGTCACACCTGAGATAATCTATTATTTGTCTGTCTATTAATTATTTATTTCTGGGAGTCATAATTTAAAGTTAATAATCTCATGATTACTTTTTTACTGAAGTGCATATATTTACAATATACAGATTTGGTTAAAAAAATGTTTTTTTTCACAGATATGACTGGCTTTGGAGATTTCTCATTTGCTACCTAAAAATTTTTGTTGACTATTGACAGAATTAAGCCTTTTAAAAAAACTGCCTGTGTTTAATCATATGAGACCCTTGAAGGATGTGTTAATACACACCATCCTTGCTCAGGAACCATGTTAATCTTCCCTAAAATTCCAGTTTTAGTATGCGTGCTCCTGAAGCACTGCATTTATTTTTAAGGCTTTTAGGACATGATGAGATCTTTCTGTAGTCTTTTGGAGGGAAGTTGGAGGCATGTATGGACAAGCCTGAAACATTCCTTTTAGCTGCTAACTGTTTAATATTGTACTCCTTGGATGACATATTAAATGTAACCAACATTCACCATTGTTCATTAATTGGCTTACATTCACGACACTGGAAAATGCCATCCTATGCAAACTTTAGAGATGGTTCATATAGCATCATCTCCCAGGCTCCAACATCAAGCTATAAAACCACATAGTGAATTGTCCCAGACATCTCGTGTCCACTTGTACATCTGAATGCATTCGTATACACACAAATTCAAATAACTCTTCACGCTCTTTGCCTTTTAAAGCCTTACAAAGTATTCCAAAATTAGGAAGAAATTTTTGCCTATACTGCTTCTACAACACTGATATTTGTGTCCATAAGGACATGGAGACATTCTTTTTATCTAAGAAATTTTAATGCTGCTTCTCAGATGTAAGGTAAATAGGTATTAGTACATAATTTGTCATGATTTCACTTTCCATTTCTTATTCCTTAAAATTATTACATAAAAGTCTTTGACTAGATTTTCCCTAAATAATTGAAGTTGAAACCTAAGACTCCAGAATAAAAAAATACAAAAACTGGAACACTAGAACATTATTCAAACTTCTTGATCAGCGAATTAATATAATATATGCAGTCATAAAAGAGGGTCCTGGTCCCATAGAGGAATCATTTTAGCTTGAGTTTTTGAATTATCTGTTTATGCATGAAAAATATGTATATATTTACAATATTGCAAATATACTTTACTTCATGCAACAAGGTAGCCAGTAAACTTCAACTTTAAAATACATGGAAAATTAAAACACATTTCAAATGATTCAACTCCATTTCTATATGGCTATGTCATGAAGAAGAAATAAGTTTTAAAAACTAGTGATTTTACACAGCACCAAATAAATTATCTATATCACTTTCAAATACTACTGAATTTTGCCATAATTTTATATAAGAATGTTAACAGAACTGTAAAAAGAGAAATTCCTGTCCTTTCCTGGATTTTTAGAATTTCTTTTTGCAAATGTACTTGATTGATTTGTCTCTTATCTATGGAATATATATAGCTGTCTCAGATCTATGAATTAGATATATTTATATCTACTCCATATATATGGGCTGCTTGTGGGAAACAAACAAAAGATAAATATAAAGAAATAATCTTTATCTTTGTTTTTTGCAGATCCACAATAGATCCCTATACTATATATATAAATTATCTCTTTTCACTTAGTAACAAAATGTATTCATGCAAAATTAGAGGTAACTTAACTTTAATAGAGATTAACATCCCTTTTAAATCCCTACACCTACCACTGGATATTTTATTTCTCAGCCAAGTTTCCTGTGTTAAGAAAAATAAAAACAAAGCTTATTGGAAGTTTGACAATTAAAAACATTCTTATTTTTCGGATGTTTGCAAAGTTTAAAATCACACTACAAAATGTCCCAGAATTCCCATTCTAGTGTTTTTTGTTTTTGTTGTTGTTTCTATTCTTTAATATTTTAAACTATTTCAATAGCAATTAAAAGATAAATAAGTAGTTTTTAAAAAACAAATAAAAACACATATTAAGTTTCTTCAGTATAAATTATAACTTTGCCTAGATGTCAACTAACTGTATAGCATACTTATTAAGCTTTATTAGCCAGAAAGGCATAGTATGGTATAGGTCGAGGTTTTTATAATTTAAAATAGGAATATATGGGAATAAATGGGGATGTTTTCTGAAATAAGGGTAATTAAATTTATCTGTACTGATTAATATATATTTATAAATAATTCACCTTCTTTATTTTATCATCTTAGCTCACTCATCAAAATAATAATCTGAGGTCTCTTCCCTTTATGTAGCCCTGCAAATTTATTAAGAATCAAAAGCCCTTACTCAGGTGAATACCTTTAAAGCCTTTCTTCCCTGAAAAACAAATTACTTCATTGTTACAAGCTATGATAATATCTAACACCTTCATAATTATTATTAATCTTTGATTGATTTGATTGATAAAATTCAGTTTTTTACATACTATAAAGCTACAATTTTTTTTCTAATGATTTTATCAGTCTATATCTAAAGAAACTTCTTAAAGTATTATTTTTCTCATTGACAATTATAAACTGATTCATTCTGGAAAACTAAACTTTCATCAGTTAATTGTCCCAACTATAAACAATTATTTGAAACATTCATGCATGTTGGAATGTGTGTAGATCATGACTGACACAAAATGGTGAAAAAAGTCAGGGATATTTTTTGCTCTGTGGCAGAAAACAATTAAATAATACATATATACATTTGTGGTCCTCTGCAAGCCGAGCATCATTCAGGGGCAGAAGGGAATTTAATCTGCTGTTTGTATTTCCCTTCTCACTTCCTTCTCTCTTTTCCTATTTCGCCTTTGCAAACTCGGCCTCTATTGACCACTCTCAAGTTCCTAAAAAGCGTAGAACGTAAGGAAGTTATATTTGCCGCCTTAAGATGGGGTAGGACAGGGGCAAGAGATCTGAAAGCAATGTGAACTGTCAGAAAGGAGAGTCAGTGAGTTTTCACACTTAGATGTCCTGAGACACTAACCTTCATCATGAAACGCGAGCATTCTGGAGACAAAAGCTGTCAGTGCCACCTAGTGGCAGCATTGGTTATTGCAGTGCAGCCAAATCCCATTTGTTTTGTCTGGTAACGAAGTGGAGATGGACAGCCTGTCCCACCTCTTAAATAGAAAATAGAACACGACAAGTCTACTGTATGCAAGATACACAATGGGTAAACAAAAATAGTTTTTAAATCATCTTTCATGCTAAGTTTGAGTTTTATGATTTTCTCCCTAGGTTTGAGGGAGGGTATATAAAATGAATAGATTTTTAGGCAAGTCAGAGTTTGCTAGTATTTCTGGACTGATATTTAAAGTACTTAATATAAACTCCAAGTGACTACATCTCCATAATATCAGGGGATTGCCACTGATGCAAAAATTCAATGGTTTGGCGTAGTTTTTTTCCTATAGTGTTAATACAAAGATCTACTGATATTCACAAGGTCGTATCACACAGATGAAAGCTATGTAATTAACGTGGAATGTACAATTGACATATGTATGTTTAATAAACATATAAACTGATGAAGACGAATTAGAGAGGGCAGAGAACTTTTCAGTTCACTGTAGCATAGCACCCTCATTATTTTTCTATTACTTTGCTGACCATATTTATTTCACACGTGTAAGAGACACTTTTTCCATCCTCTGAGTAAAGTCCTACTAAAGCTCTTTGGCTTTGAATTTTTTAACAATTTAAATTGCCTTATCTTTCAATAATTTATATATATATGCAATAATTTATTTTATATAATAGAAAGTTATTTTTCCTTAAAAGCTCATGTCTTTCAAAGCTTTCAAAGAGCTTCAAATTAATCTATGTTTCTAATAGATTTACATCGGATTACCCTGAAAAGGGGGCTTTCCTGATACCAGATGGTAAAAAATCTGCCCGCAATGTAGGAGACTCAGGTTCGGTTCCTGGATCAGGAAAATCCCCTGGAGAAGAAAATGGCAGCCAAAAAAATGGTATCAGCTCAATATTTTTTACTCCCTCCCCTTTTATCTATCTGTTGTATATAATTAAATCCGACATTTTTGTGTTACACACTCTAGACATTTTGTAGAGATTGATTTTCAGTATTGCATTGCTATTTCTTTCCAGCAGGTCTTAGAGAAATGAGATTTTCCATGAAAGATTGTATTCTGCATTTTTTCCTATAGTGGAATCATTTTACCTAAGAGAAAAAATGTCTTCATTGCATGGGACATGTGAATACATATTTACATATTTCTATGTGAATACATATTCACAATGCATTAAGGGTAATCCACAAAGCTAAAGCAAAAATTGACAATCTGAGATTTGTTTCCTTGGTGTTCTTGCTAGTCAAGCTGTGAAGGTCCCCTGGCATATAAGTAACTTTCATTTACTTTGGATTCAGTGGTGTTGGCCATTTCAACAAACCATGATCTGCCAACAAGCTTCAAAACGTTATATATATATATATATATATATATACACACACACACACATACACACACACATATATATAGTACATATATATTAACAACTTGACTAACAATGGCTCTCTTATTTTAAAATAACTTTTATAAGGCAGAATCAAACATATAACCGAATAGAACATCTTCATGTATATTCATCAGTTAAAACAGTCTGAACATTTTTCTTTAAAAAGAAAAAATGTTTGTATCTATTACCTCTCTGTTTTTCTGTTATATATTTGCTTAATATGTAAGCAAAGGCTTTCTTCTGGAAAAGTTGGAATCCATCCAAATTACAACAAAAAAAAAAAAACCCTGCACACAATTACATATTCTTGGAAGCTCCAGACAATGCACTTTTTTCTTATTTGAACTAGAATGTTAATCTCCTGCACCTTAGGCTTTCTGCCTGGATTCTGAGCTGTATTTGTGTGACAATTTATATAGTCAGTTTAACTGATTCATCATCTTATTACATATCACACTAAAAATATATGTATACCATTCCTATTTCTGCGCAGATCTCAGGTGCTGTTTAGGGGCTGTTTGAGTTTATGAACTAGAACATTGGTATTACTATTCCAGACCCCGTGTCAAAGAAACAGCTTAGGAGTTTGTGGTGGCTTTGTCATTGGCAATTGCAAGACACTGTGACAATAGGAAGTAAGAAAGAATGGATCAAGCTGTTAGGACAGAGAGCAGGCAGTGGATCTAAATTGCTCCACTGCCATGAATTATTTTCATGTGTTCAGGGCTGAATTTTAGTGGGAATTTTGCAGTTGACTTAAATTTTGATGTTGACATGAGACACTTGCATACTTTCCCAGTTGAAAACTATCTTAAGGTTTGGTACTTTGAAAGTCTGAGTTTAAGAGAGAATCTAGTACTCTTATTTTTAAAATATATGTATATATATACACTTTCCTCTGGATTATTTTCATTTGTTCCACAAATACATACTGAAAAGTTAAACTGAGAGGTAAGGCAGAGTGACATACACAAATAGGTTATTTCAACAACAGTACTCCAAAGATACTTGGATTTATAATTCACGATATTCACTTTTTGTTTTCACCTGAAGGAGCTTCCTAAAATTCCATGCCTGGATCTCATCCTTCAACATGTCTATGTTTCTTACTGAATGCAATGACCAAAATGAAATAAAGACAACAGAAATAACTTGAAAAGGTAGTTCAGTTTCTGCTACAGAAGAAAAACAAATTCCAAAGAAAACAAGACGCATGTAAAAGAAATTAATACTGAAGAAAAATGCATGTATGATGCTTGAAATAAAAATAAGCATAAAAATAAACATTTCATGCTGGAAAAAAATGTTTTAAATATGCACCTATTGACTCCATATACAACTATCCACTGCGGGACTTCATTAAATTTAAACATCTGGCACCTATATACAGTTCTGATTAAAGTTAATGAAGATTTACCCAAATTTACATAGCTTTCTATAAGAGAAAATTAGGTTTAAACGAAAACCACTAAAGAACCTTTAAGAACTTCAAGAAACTTGATCTGAAATACAGAAACACAAGACTATAAATACATATGCTTCATTATGCAAAGACACCTATGAAAATGGGACTCAAGGAAAATACAACATCTTATCATTCTCTCCTTCTTAGCGGCTACTACGGCAAACTTCATGCGATCTCCAAAGTGGCATTAGATGATAGTTTTGGGGCTTGACTGGTGGCTCAGTTGGTAAAAGATTTGCCTGCAATACAGACCAGAATTGATCCCTGGGTTGGAAAGATTCCCCTGGGAAGCAAATGGCAACCCGCTCCAGTATTTTTGCTTGGAGAATTCCAAGGACAAAGGAGCTTGGCTGGCTACAGACCAGGGGATGGCAAAGAACTGGACACGCCTGAACGACCAGCACTTTCACCCTCACTTTTTTTAAAGAAATATATAAAATTGAAGTAAAAATGTTAACAAAAACATGCAAAGCAACAATCACTGATAAAACCAACATAAATTTCTAATTAAAATAAATATATATGAGATAATTATAAAATAATCATTTAAGTCTATAAATAATGTTTTAAACTTGTATTGAATATATACTTATAATGTGGGAGAATGATGGTAACTAAATGGAAGAAATCGCTTCTCCTAAAGTTCACCCCTGCCTTTAGAACTCTGCATATTTGTCCCCATTCTCTTATGCCCAGCACTAGTTTAGAAAAAGAAATTAACACCTTAACATTTCTTGGTATTACACCCCAGCTGAAACTGTTAGCAAAATTTCATCTTGTATCCAAGTTAATTTCCAGAGCTACAGCTTCGAAAGACTCCTTCTAGGCTAGGGATGCAAGGCAGCTAATAATCCTGTCTAAAACAAATATGTCACTATGAAGTCATGCAGAAAGCAGCGTAATTCACTATCAAAATGAAACATTTTCCTATACTTAATGTGAATATTCTTCCCTAGGAGCATAAAGAGAATAGTGTAGAAGGAACACAACTTTTGGAGGACGCTCTAAAGGCTTGGGTTCTTTTTATCTGATGTTGATAAAGAATGAAAAATATCACAGCATAGCAACTGCATTTTTTAAAACACCCACGCTGATTCTGTTCCCATGAATGCTCACTACTTTCAGACACACGAAGCTTTAATTCATAAACAATTTGTTGCTGTCAGGTTTGATTTGTATGTTTACTTCCACGATATTCTCAGGATATGAGTATTTACATTAATCGTGGACTTCAAAAATGACACAGGAGGATGTCACAAGTTTTCTTATTTCTTCCTGTAGCCTCTTACATTCCACAAAGAAAATGGGGAAACTCTTTGGTTGTCTTGATATGACTGACTTTCCTCATTTATATCAAACAAGATCCAAACAGGAAACAGAATCTATTCAAATTCAGGGGGAATATGAAAAATACAAATTTATTAACTGTAACAGAGAATCATCAGAGTAACTGAGGCTTGGGTATTAAGAAGTAGAGTTAACTTGAAAGAACATAGGAATAGAAGATTCTACCCCTAAGGCTGAAATACAGCACTCAAGGCAGGAGCAAATCTGCAATAGGACCCTGTCTCCAGGACTGAGATCCGGACCTCATTTATGAGGGCATGGCTATGGCCCAGTGCATGGAGAAGTCAGCTGTGGTTCCATGGCCCCCAGAATCACTGGGACTCTGCCCTCTAGGGTGCTGGGGGGAAGCCATCCACGGAGAGCTGGCTACATGAAGCTCATTGGAATCTGTTGGTGGGGAAGGTACGCTGAGAAACCTCCCTCTGGCTGTCAGGGGAGATTCCCGCAAGGGATGCCATGCACTGGTGACTGCCACACGCCATAGGAACCTGCTGAGAAAGAACACACGCCAGAACCAGGATGAAGAGTCCTCCTGCCTCCAGGTTCCCTCCAGTGCCCCCGCTGAGAAAGCTTTACATGAAGCCAGGTGGCAGGGAGAAAATGATTAGAAAACACGTGCTGAACAATGAAGTGTTTAATTAGAGTTGCGAGGCAATAGATTGGTAAATTATATAGAAAATGTCATCACTATCAACATCCTACACCAGAGGAGTACATTTGTTGCAACTGATGGACCTACATTGATGTCTTGCTATCACCCAAAGTTCACAAGAATTCACTTTTAATATTGTACATGCTATAGGTTTGGGCTTCCCAGATGGCACTAGTGGTAAAGAACCCACCTGCCGATGCAGGAGATGCAAAAGTCCAGGTTTGATCCCTGGGTTGGAAAGAGCCCGTTGAGGAGGGCATGGCAACCCACTCCAGTATTCTTGCCTGGAGAATCCCACGGACAGAGGAACCTGGAGGGCTATGGTCCATAGGGTTGCACAGAATCGGACACGACTGAAGTGACTTAACACTCCACACATGGGTTTGGACAAGTTTATAATAACAAGATATGATCATGGGAAAGACATGGATTGGGGCAGGGAATATATGGAAAATCTCTATTTTCAGCTCAATTATGATGTGAACCTAAAACTACTCTAAAAAATAAAGTTTATTAATTTAAAAAAAATCATCAGCAGATTATTTTTCTGAATCTATAATTTTGGTATCACCACATTACAAATGGTAAATTGAAGCATATATTTATTTTTAAAGTTGTAGTTTTTTTTCAATATGAATACTGAACATAGCAGAAGGAGCTAATGTATTCGTTAATGGTTTGTTATATAACAATAGAACTTTAGGGTCACAAGCTATTCAGTTAAAAACTACATTTCCCAGATTCCTTTGCAGTTAGGTGGGCCCATGTGACTAAATTCTGGCCAATAGGATGTGGGAGGAGGCAGGAAGATATACAACCTCCAAGTCATAACTTTTAAGGAAGTAGACTGGTGTTCCCCTCCCTCCATCCCCTTCTTCATAGTTAGAAATGAACCTGGTAATGAACCTGGAAATGAACCATCATGGGCCACGCAAGTAAAATTATTTCCCTAAAAAATGTGGAACAAGAGAAAAGAGCTTGGACTCATAAGGACTTTTGCAGAGCAGAGTTGCCACATCTGCTCAACTTCTATGTGAGAGAAAAAGAAAGAAACCTCTATTTTATTTAAGCTGCTATCATTTTGGGTCTTTGCCATAATATTGTTTTCTCCTGTCTCATCACCATATCATTGTTGACTAGAAAGCAAATGTGTTGAATATAAAGCAACACAGATCTATTCATCAAAAACCTTTCACTTAGATAACTACCATGTAAAACTCAAAAACCAAAAAGATATGCAAAAAAAGTGAAAAACAACAATCCCCTTGGTATTTTGGGATGTGCTATATTCATTTGTTTATTTTCTGAAACATTATTTTCTCAATACTTGAAATCTAGTAATGATAATTAGTCATATTTTATCAAAGTCTATTTCACTATATTGTTATTTTTGAGTACTGCCTCATTGATTCCAATGTCTGTTTTTAGAAAAGAAACATGGAAAAGTTTGGCTTTTGCTACGCATCAGATACTTCTGTCTAAACTTCAGTGTCTTAATCAGCAAACAATCTTTGAGGATAGATAGGAGAGGATGAATTATTTGTTTTTGTTTTTTTTTAAAGAAGTCACTGAAAACCAACAATGCCTGAGGTTGTGTTATATGTTCTACTGTGTAATGATCAATCAGCTTAAAAGACATTTATTTATTTTCTTATTAAATATAAATTATCAACTGGGCCTCAGAGATAAGGAAAATGATAATTATACATGTTAACATGAAATTCTCTTTTGCTGTTTATTTTCCCAAATTTGATGTGGCATTACCTAGTTTTAGATAATTGGTGCATGATATATTTAATACGATTGTTTAGCAAGCATTCTGCATCTTAACAGAGAAGGCAATGGCACCCCACTCCAGGACTCCTGCCTGGAAAATCCCATGGACAGAGGAGCCTGGTAGGCTGCAGTCCATGGGGTCACTGAGGATAGGACATGACTGAGCGACTTCGCTTTCACTTCTCACTTTCATGCATTAGAGAAGGAAATGGCAACCCACTCCAGTGTTCTTGCCTGGAGAACCCCAGGGAGGGGGGAGCCCGGTGGGCTGCCGTCTATGGGGTCACATAGAGTCGGACATGACTGGAGCGACTT
This sequence comes from Neotragus moschatus, assembly GCA_006410615.1. NCBI lineage: Eukaryota > Metazoa > Chordata > Mammalia > Artiodactyla > Bovidae > Neotragus > Neotragus moschatus. Next base: position 38,409 of record SJYA01000147.1, read on the forward strand.
AGCAGCAGCAGCAGTAGCAGNTCCCCTTGGGGCCCACTGCCCATCCCCCTGTCGTGCACCCTAGTCTGGGCACCCACCTCACCCAGACTTTACTCCATTCCACACCAGAACTCAGTCTGACAAGCCCACAGCTGAGCCTTCCTCTGATCCTTAGGAAACAGCTTACCTAAACCTTGAGAACAACTGTGTTTGTGCTTCTTCCATGAGCTGCATGACTGATCCATCACCCAAGGTACAGGTGCTCTATGCATCTACCTGAAAATCTGTCTGTCCTTCCCGACTCTGTCACTGGAAGATCCTGGTCAGCACAGATGAGTCCTTTCCTACTAGAGCCCCACGTCCACTCCTTGACTTTGAAGCATAGCTAGCCTCCCCAGGCATAGCAGTACCCCAGGATTCTGGTGGGTNTATGCATCTACCTGAAAATCTGTCTGTCCTCCCCGACTCTGTCACTGGAAGATCCTGGTCAGCACAGATGAGTCCTTTCCTACTAGAGCCCCACGTCCACTCCTTGACTTTGAAGCATAGCTAGCCTCCCCAGGCATAGCAGTACCCCAGGATTCTGGTGGGTGAAATTCCCTAAGTCGGCCTCCCAAAACCATTCCTTTTAGATAAACCTCCATCCTCATTCAGAAAATCCTGCTTTCCTTCCAGCTGTCTTCGTTTTTCCTCCTATAAGCCACATTTCATTAAAATTTCACACGCTACTCTCTTCTCCCATATTTTCATCCTAAAACTGCTGAAGGAAAATATTTCACCCTTCTCTTTTAATGTTTAATGTACAAGTAGCATTCTTTGCTGTTGTCATTAACATATTTAAAAATCCAGTTTTATACTTTTCACTGCATCTCATTGCTCTAGGTGCCCAGCACCATAGAGTAGAAGGCTGGCTTGTGATCTGCTCCACAGTTCTGGTTTGCACAAAAGATGTTCAAGACTTCAGAAGAATATAAAAATTACTTTTTCTTCCTTTGCATTGAGTCCTTGGATATGTTTTATACACACCTGTGTTAGTATAGGGCCTCCCTGGAGGCTCAGCTGATAAAGAATCCACCTGCAATGTGGGAGACCTGGGTTTGATCCTTGGGTTGGGAAGATCCCCTAGAGAAGGAAACAGCTCCCCACCCCAGTATTATAGCCTGGAGAATTCCATGGATTGTAGGGCTTCCCTTGTGGCTCAGCTGGTAAAGAATCCACCAGCAATGTGAGAGACCTAGGTTCGATCCCTGGGTTGGGAAGATCCTCTGGAGAAGGGAGTTAGTATAAATGACCAGCAATGCAGGGGTTTTCTGAAAGGAATATTTGGATAAAAACAAATATAGTGAGAAAAGGAGAGTAATTCTCTGGTTGTCCGGTGGTTAGGACTCTGTGCTTTCATAGCTAAAAGTGTGAGTTCAATCCCTGGTCCGGGAGCTAAGATCCCACAAACTGCATGGTGAGGCCCAAAACAAATAAATACATNCAATGCAGGGGTTTTCTGAAAGGAATATTTGGATAAAAACAAATATAGTGAGAAAAGGAGAGTAATTCTCTGGTTGTCCGGTGGTTAGGACTCTGTGCTTTCATAGCTAAAAGTGTGAGTTCAATCCCTGGTCCGGGAGCTAAGATCCCACAAACTGCATGGTGAGGCCCAAAACAAATAAATACATAAGTGAATAAAATATGGAAAAAGAGGTAAAATATTGCAAGCAGCCTCTTAGTTTTTTTTTTTTTTTAAAAGAGATAAGGTAATCCTTGTACACTGTTGATAAGAATGTAAATTGATGCAGCTACTGTGTAACACAGTATGGACGTTTCTCAAAGAAATGAAAATAGAACTACAATATGGGCGGAAAAACCCAAACCATTAGTTCAACTGATATACACACCCCAATTTTCATAGCAGCACTATTTGCAATTGCCAAGACACAGAAACAATCTAAATGTCCATCAACAGATGAATGATTTAAAAAAAAGATGTGGTATATATCCTGGAATACTACTCAAACATAAAGAATGAAATTTTGCCATGGGCAGCAACATGAGTAGACTGGGAGGACATTATGCTATGTGAAATAAGTCAGATGAGAAAGATAAATACGGTATGATATCATTTATATGTGGCATCTAAAAAATACAACCAACCAGTGAATATAGTAAAAAAGAAGTAGACTCACAGATATAGGGAACAAGCTAGCGGTAACCAGTGGTGGTGGCAGGCGGGATATAAGGGTGAGAGAGTAGGAGGTAGAACAACTGGGTATAAGATAGATTCCAGGACAGATAGTACAACGTGGGGAACATAGCCAACATTTTGAAAAAACTATGTGGAAAGTAGCCTTTAAAATTCTATAAGAATAAACAATTTTAAAAAAAAGCCATGGTGGACACTACCCTTTCTGAAGCTCCAGTCCTGGAAGTGACTCTAGCAATAGAACTCTGAGCTGGGGAAGAGACGCTTAGCACAGGGCACTTCAGGAGACAAAGGAGCAGAGGGGATGGTGGCAACACTGTGAAAGGAGAGGAAAAAGAGTGGGCGTGAGGGCGAGAGCCTGTGGGGGGTGCTCCACCCCCTGAGGGTGCTCATGAATGTGCCTGACGCCCACGCCCATGGCCAGGGTCAGAGGCAGCTGACAGCCGGAGCTGCCACTCAACAGCCCTGATCTTGGCATGAACAACTGACCCTCCTCCGAGTCCCATCTCCCTTCTCCAAGAATGGCCAGGGTATAAATCAAGGCAGAAAAGCTATACTAGCCTTGAAAAGAGTCCCCAAAAGTCTGCCAACCCAAAATGACACCAAATTATCCTTCAACCTGTCTATCAGTCAACATTTACACAGCTCTCCACATTCACAGCTTGGGGAGCTGAGAGCAGTCAGTAGTTAGCAGGTAGAACACAGGACAAGACTAAGGTTATAGGTCCTGTTTTCAATTCTTCTTAAGTTTCTGATTCATAGCCTGATTGAATCAGTCTCAAGTCCATTTCCCACAAGTTGAGGCCGCCTGCACAATTGCAGGGCTGACTCCAAAACTTGGCATCAGCCCCTCCTGGTCCATCAGTCCTGAGTCAGCAGCTCTCTCCTCACAGCAGTGAATTTTCCTTTCCTCTCATGAGTCCTGGCAGACACAACAAATACATCAAAACCTAAACAAATGAAAATGGCAAAGCTTACTTGAGCATTCGAAGATCAATGCAGTTAAAAACATTTCTGAAAAAAAAAAAATCTCTGTTCTTTAAACTGACTGATTCACTGTTAATGTGGAGTTAAAACCTGTTCTGAGCTTTCACAATCTGCTAAGTGTTCTGTAATCACATTTAGTGATATGGTTCTGATATTGAACACTTGGGAACAGATATGATATATAAAGCATGTTACAAGTATGCTTACTCTAGGTTTGATTACTTTTGGGTCAGACAAGCGTGGATTTGAATGCTACTTTGCCACTTGTTTAAGCCCCTTAAATTCTCTGAGCCTCAGCTTTTGCATCAGTAAAGCAGGACAGTTACACCATTACTACCTAGGGTTGCTGCAAACATTGAATGAAATAAGATTTGAAAAAGGCCTAACAGAACATTTGAAAACATACCACATCATTCGTAAATGTTCAGCCACTAAGTCGTGTTCAGCTCTTTATGACCCCAAGGATTGCAGCATGCCAGGCTTTCCTGCCCAACACTATCTCCTAGAGTTGGCTCAAATTCATGTCCACTGAGTTGGTGATACCATCTAACCTTAGTAAATAATAGCTGTTATTAATGCTACAGGAACAAAAGTTGCAGTTTAATGTAATCAGGAGATTCAGATAAACAGTGACTTTTTAAAAAAAATTCACCTCTAGTATTTATCTTTGGCTGTGCTGAGTCTTCACTGCTGTGCTCAGGTTTTCTCTAGTTGTGGCGAATAGAGGCTACTCTTTGTGGTGGTGCATGGACTTCTTATGGTGGCTTCTCTCATTGTGGGGCATGGGTCTAGGTGCTGGAGCTCAGTAGTTGTAGCGCATGGACTTAGTTGCCCCATGGCATATGGAATCTTCCCAGACCAGAGAGTGAACCCATGTCCCCTGCATTGACAAGGGGATTCTTATTCACTGAACCACCAGGGAAGTCCCAGAGTGACTCTCAAAAAGTTTTTTCTTCCTGCATGGCAGTCAGCACTGTTTACTGCATGCCTACACTGTACCAGACAACATTCTAGAAGCAGGAAATGCAGCAAGGAACAAGACAGGTAAGGTCCCAGTTCTCCTGGGGGTTACCTGAGAATGGCAGGAGATAACAGAAAAAGAAATAATGAATAAAGGAGATAGTTTCAGATATTAAACAGTGATACAATAAATAGACAGTGACTGGTGGGTTACCAGGAAATAATTAGGGAATTATAATTGAGGTGAGACCTGACAGAGGCGACACAGGAATGTGTGGGGAAAAAGACAGAGGAAGTGGCAAGTACCAGGCCAGAAGTGGGATCAACCCTGACCTGGCAGAAGAGGATGGAGATGAGTTTACCTAGAGAGAAAGGAGGGAAGAGGAGAATGGTGTGAAATGAAGTTGGAGGACTAGGCAGGGCTTCTGATTTCCTATCTCAGCTCTGCCACCAGCAAGCAGTTACATCTTGTATATGCACTTGAACTCTGAGTCTCAGTTTTGCCATCTATAAAATGGGGTTAAGGGGTGGACCTTGATATTATCCTTTCAATTCTGTGATCTGCATAAAATATAGATAGAATGTTGTGTTCCTTCTTCTATGATGACAACATTGGGATCCATTATAACTCTTGCAAACTGCCTGGATTTGTTTGTTCGTCAGTATGTTGACCTTGAGGAAAGAGTTACCATTAAAACCAACCAGGCCCCAAGGTACAGAATGCTTTATCCTCAGATCTCAAAGCATCTTGAGTTAGTTGTGGCCAAAAGATTAATTGACCACAGATTGTTTTTGGTTCCTGGTTTTGTTTTTGGCAAACCACTAGCAGCTCACAGACAGTCCCAAGAAGCTAGTTTTTAATTGTTTTTGTTTGAATTGTTCTGCGCTGTGTCTTCTTGACATTTTTTCAAACAACTGAGGAGCATGTATGAAGACACACAACTGGGTTTAGGGAAATTTTAAGACACATTCTATTTTGTTCAATAGTGTTACCTCACATGGAAAATCATCCTGAATGATCACATGAGTGTTGCCATGCTCTTTGTAAATCTTCATCATCTGGAATATGAAGACTTTAACAGTATTCTAGTAGCGATCTCTTCTCTAGGGACTTAATATGCAGTTAGTCCACTACCGGGGTAAATGAACCTTTAGGAAATGGCAAACCATCCACCATTATTACTAGTAACATTGCTAATTTAAAGTTAGTAAAGGAAACTCCCTGGCATCCAACGGTTAGGACTTGGCAATTTCACTGCTAGGGCTGAATCCCTGGCCAGGGGACCAAGATTCCTCAAGCTGCACAGAACAGCCAAAAACAAATAAATAAAGTCAGAAGAGACAATTAAATGAAATTCTCAGCTGTTAAGATCAAGATGGTGGCTGCTCATCTGAGGTGCCTCTAGGATAACAGATTTATACCAAATTTATCCTGATCAAGTGAGTAACTGACTACCCTGCTTAAAAGGCATCTATTTTTCAAACGCTTGTAACTTCTGTGGTGTACTACTCCAGAACTTTTTAAGACAACAAAAGCTTTCCATGTTCTTTCTTATGCCTAACCTGGCATAAGGTTATGCCCTTATATTGATTTCCAGATTGTTCCCTCCAATTCTGCCTACATGATGAAGAATAAGCTGGTGATCCTGGCATGTTAACTTTTAAAAATAAATAATAACAAGCAACACACATATTGTTTACTAATCTAGGTTCTAGACAGCGGACTCATTTAATCCTCGCAACAATCCCATGAGGCAAGTACCCTTATGAACCCCACTTTACAAGGAGGGACACTGGGGTACAGAAGCCAGACTGAGATTTGAATCCATGGCATCTGACTCCAGGGTCCTTGCTTTCAGCCACTCTACCATTTTGCCCCCTCATATTTAAAATCTCTGCCGAGTCAATATTCACCAATCTGTCTCTTTTTTGGTTGAAGTGATGGATGAAGAGAAACAAGAACCGTTCTTTTTCTCTCATTCTTTAATAAATAAATATAATCATTTTCTTCTTCCTGAAAATGGAAGCCTAAGATCTGTGTTTTGTCTCAAAACTTTCACCAAAGGTGTTTTTTTATTTATTCGTGCATTGCTGTTAAGAGATGAAAAGCCTTGCTGGGCCAGACTAAGCCCATGCATTTCCCACTCTCTGATTGTTTCAGAAAGTGTGATCCAGCACTGGAGCTACAGCCGAAATTCTGCCTGTCTGCTGGGAAAGCACAACAGGCCACAAGTTTAGTGCAGAGCCGAGGCTGGCAAAGGGGACTGGAAAACCCAGGAAACATGTTGTCCAGGTTCATACAAAAGCGTTAGCAGTGATCTGGCTTTTCTTCATCATTAAAATAACTGCTCTAGGCAGAGAGATGATAGCTCAGTATTTCTATCTGTTTATCTATTTATCTACACCACACACACACACACACATACACTTCTTTTTTGTTTTCCTTATTTTAACCACTATGATAATTTTCTGCTAAGTCTCTCAATCCCCATCATAAATAGAAAACTCCACTCTCTTAATTGTTTCCTTAGCAAATTTCCAAACTTTGAAACCCAAAACAGAGAATGCATATAATTTAAATATATAAAATTTTACATTCAATATCTATCTATAATGGAAATGTATTGCTGGCCACAAACTTAGTGACATAAAATATATAACTTTGTTTAATCTCTTTAAAAGCAAAATTGAGGGAAGTTTCTCTCTCCCTCCTGTCTAAGTTGCTGTGGGCCCTGGCGTGGGGTGGGAGGGTACATCTGGTCTGGGTTATTGGCCATCCAGTGATGGACATCCATCCAGTGGATGAAATGTCCTCATTCCTGTCTGCTGTTCCATTGTTCATACAGGGAGACTGCAAGGCTCCCAGGGTTTGGCTGTGTCAGAGATCAGGGCCCAGCTCTGTGTGGCCACCTGGGGCCATGAACCCAGCACTCCAGCACACACAAGGTACTCCAGGGGATCCTGGTTCTGGCTGCCTTCCCAGTTTCCTAGTGGATTGGAGGGGCAAGAGAGCATAGATGCTCACCGTCTTCAGAGCCTATGATCTTATCTGGATTTCTTTCACCCTTTTCATCACCTTTTGCCCAAGGCCTCAGTCTAGAGGAGAAGGCAACCCCTGGTTACCTCCTCTCAGATCACTCTAGAGTTTAGCTAACCTCTCCTACCCTCCTCTCCAGTTCTTTCTTTTGCTCTTTCCTTAACCTGTGGATCTTTGGGGGAAGTGATGAGTTGAAGGGAAGACTCATTCTCTAGGTTTCTTTTTCTATGTATTTTTGAGAGCCCAAAGCCTTTCTCTGCTATAGGAATCCAAACCTGAGGTCTGTGTCTCATTGGTGGAAACAGGCATAGGAAATGGAATGCGTGAAACAATGATCTTTTCATCTAATCATGTGTACTCATTTAGGAGTGTGTAATATAGGTCTACTATGTGTATCTCAACATGATATATATGTGTGTATTTAATACACAGGGCTTCCCAGGTGGCTCAGTGGTAAAGAATTCACCTGCCAAGCAGGAGTTTGTGGGTTCGATCCCTGGGTTGGGAAGATCTCCTGGAGAAGGAAATGACAACCCGCTCCAGTATTCTTGCCTAGAAAATCTCATGGACAGAGGAGCCTGGCTGGCTACAGTCCATGGGGTTGCAAGAATTGGACATGACTTAGCAACTAAACAACAACAATTTGATACACAAGAAGTATATTTACATGTATATGCATGACTCATCCATGTGGTTTTAGGCTATGGAATATAGCTTTTGGGACAAATTAATCTGTGAATGACTACTTCTATCCAGTTTCTAAGTATTTAAGTAACAGATATTTTTTATTTAGGGTTTGTAGGATATTAGAGAAATGGAGAATCAGAAGAGAATTGATAGACAGATAAATAGTTACCGAGAGGTAGATTTCTCATCACCTATTGCAGAAGCAAGAGTTTCTGACTCAAGCATGCAGTAATAATCAACATATATAATCCTAGTCATGTCATTTAGCTTAACTGTCTCATTTTCAACACCAAGAATTTTAAAAAATGCTCAAGTACATAGCAAATATAAGATATCCCAGATTTCAAATAATGAAGTTGATTGTGCTTGAAGTTTAAAATATTGGCTTATTCATGAATAAGACATTTTAGAGCACTAATCAGGCATAAAGAATTCCTAGTCCTTGTACCAGATGCCACAATTCACTGTTTTTCTTGGTATGAAATTGCCTTCAAGCTAGACTCAGACACACTTAACAAAAAGTCAGATCATATAAGATCTTCCTAACAAATGGTATGTGAAAGGAGTTGTTGAAAAAGAAGCAAATCAGTTTTTGGATTGGTCACATCTTTAACTTATTGCTACTAGTCTAAGGTGAGAATTTAATTTTTATTTCTCTCTAAGCATACAAAGAAAAGTATTCTTCCCATGGCAGCCTGAATCTTGAAGGGACAATGTTCCTCTTCCAGGTTGTTGGACAGGAGCCTAATTTTGTTCCTGGATATATAAACATATTGTAACTCTAAACTGTAAGTGGTAAGATTCGTGGAAAACATATTCTCAGAGGTTACCTTGGACCAAAAATAGGTGGAATCCTAGGAGAAGAGGCCTGAGGTAAGAGTAGCCGCATTTAGCAAGTTAAAATACAGGATGCCTAGTTAAATTTGAAGTTCAAATAAAAAATGTAAGTCCCAAATATTGCATGGTATGTCCCTACCAAGGTAGAATTATGTGAAGACAGGAAATGGCCACTGGACAAGGATTTACCAACCAAAAGAGTAAACAATTGGTAACTTAGGCCATTCTAGCCTCAGAAAATAGCATAGAACGTAATTCCCCCTCGGGGGTCCATAAAAATGCGACTGGCAAACTGAAGCAGTAACGCTATCAGGAGCCTACCTTGGAATTAGCCTGAGCAGCTTGACAGGGCATCCAAGAAAGACCAAAGTGGGACAGAAAAGGGAAAGGGACTTGTGTAACCAGGTGGCTGTCTGTCTCACCAGTCTGTGACTCACCCTTAAGTTATCTTAGGACGTAAAGTCTGTGCTTGGGAAGCTCACCTGTTTCTGTGCTGTTGTATCTTCCCTTTTTGGTCTTCAGGTGCTTTCCTCTTATTTCTGTCAAGTTTCCTTTTAAAAGTCCTACCTTTTGTCTCTGAATAATTAACATATAGATCTTTTGTCCTTTTCAGCCTCATTTGGTCACGATGTATTATCTTTTTATACCTTGGATTTCATCTGCTAGCATTCTGCTGAAGATGTTTGTGCCTAGGGAAATTGGTCTGTAGGATATCCGTCTGTAGCTTTCTTTTCTTATAATGTCTTTGCCTAGTTTCAGTATTAAGGTAATACTGGCCTTATAAAATGAATTAAGAAGTGTCCACTCCTATTTTCTGGGATACGTTGTGTAAAATTGGTCTTATTTTTTTCTTTAAAGTTTGGTAGAATTTACCCATTCNCTTGGATTTCATCTGCTAGCATTCTGCTGAAGATGTTTGTGCCTAGGGAAATTGGTCTGTAGGATATCCGTCTGTAGCTTTCTTTTCTTATAATGTCTTTGCCTAGTTTCAGTATTAAGGTAATACTGGCCTTATAAAATGAATTAAGAAGTGTCCACTCCTATTTTCTGGGATACGTTGTGTAAAATTGGTCTTATTTTTTTCTTTAAAGTTTGGTAGAATTTACCCATTCAATTCTTGGGTTGGGAAGATCCTTTGGAGAAGGGATAGGCTACCCACTCCAGTATTCTTGGACTTCCTGATGACGCATATGGTAAAGAATCTGCCTGCAGTTCAGGAGACCTGTGTTCTGCCCCTGGAAGATCCCCTGGAGGAGGGCACGGCAACCCATTCCAGTATTCTTGCCTGGAGAATCCCCATGGACAGAGGCGCCTGGTGGGCTACAGTCCATGGGGTCGCAAAGAGTCAGACACAAATGAGTGACTAAGTACCAACAACAGTGCTGAAGCCCTGCCTAGTGTACCTAAGTCACAGGAAGCTTATAATGTGTTACAGAGAAAATGCATGTGTTAGGTAAGTTTCATTCAGACATAGATCATAGTGCTATTGGTTGTGAGTTCAGTGTTAATGAAGCAGATGTCTTTAAATAAATAGATTGTCTTTAAATGAAGACAAACATAGGGACTTCCTGGGTGGTCCAGTGGATGGGAATTCGCCTGCCAGTGTAGGGGACATGGGTTCAACCCGTGGTCTCAGAAAATTCCACATGCCATGGAGTAACTGAGCCCACACACCACAACTACTGAGCCTGTGTACTGGAACTGCTGAAGCTTGTGCTGGAGCCTGTGCTCTGCAGTGGGNCTGGTGTACTGTGATTCATGGGGTCGCAAAGAGCCGGACATGACTGAGCGACTGAACTGAACTGATCAAGTAAGTGTGTTACATTTTGCTTACCCATCTTTTAGTTGGTGGTTTCGGTTGCCTCCACTTTGGGGCATCGTGCATAATGCTACTATGAATATTTATGAACAGGTTTTTGCGCCTCTATATTCTTTCTGATTTTCAGTCTACTTGTTCTGTTGATTACTTACTGAGATAGAAATGTTGAAGATTCCAACGTAACTGTGGATTTGTCTATATCTCATTTCAGTTCTCTCAGTTTTACTTCATGTATTTTGAAGTTCTGTGTTAAGTTCATACATATTTAGAATTGTTATAGCTTCTTGGTTAATTAACCTCTTTAGTATTATGTACAGTAAGTCCCCTACATATGAATAAGTTCCATTATGAAAGCACTTTCATAAGTCCAACAAAATTAGCCTAGATACCTAACATGATTGGCTGTATGGTACTGTATTGTAATAGGTTGATAATACTTTTCACACAAATACTACATAAAAACAAACAAACATAAAAAATAAGGAAAACATTTTCAGTTTTACAGTGCAGTATCTTGAAAAGCACAGTAGTACAATCCAGCAGCTTGCATATACGGGCTGACATCAAGTGAACAGGCTAGAAGAGTTACTGACAAGGGGCGGGAGAGGAGGTAGGAGATGGCTGAACGGGAGGATCATCAGCAATAGGAGACAGACGGCAAGCTGCAGTTTCGCTCACGCCTGACGCTGATGGCAGAGGTTCTGGTTCCTTGCTGGATTCAAACCTACCCACCCCCTGGAAGAATTGTGGTGCTGGAGAACAATTTTGAGAATCCCTCGGACTACAGGGAGATCAAACCAGTCAATCCTAAGGAAATCAACTTTGAATATTCGCTGGAAAGACTGATGCTGAAGCTGAAGCTCCAATACTTTGGCCACCTGATGTGAAGACCTACGAACTGGAAAAGACTCTGATGACGGGAAAGATTGAAGGCAAAAGGAGAAGAGGGCAGCAGAGGATGAGATGGTTAGATAACATCACCAACTCAATGGACATGAGTTTGAGCAAGCTCTGGGAGATGGTGAAGGACAGGGAAGCCTGGTGTGCTGCAGTCCATGGGGTCACAAAGAGTCGGACATGACTTACTTAGTGACTGAACGAAAAACCACCACCACCCTCTGGAAAAAAATGATCCAGTGGTATCTGGCGAGTAGTTCTTTTTTCCTTGCCGTAGATGACATGGTAGCACTGGATTGCATTCTGAGTGGCCGCTGCAGCCTTTGTGAACCACTCTGTGTTCAAGTTCTATGCCTCAAGAACTGACAGTGCCTCCTCAGACAAAGAAAATCCCCTTGTCATTTTCTGCCATGTTCTGCTTCGTGAATCTGTTCGGCTCTTCAGTTACTTCTTCCTCTTGTCTCTCCATCTTTTCTCTGGGCCTCCAATTCCATCTTTCCTTTTGCTCTCTCCATTATTTTCCCGTTTGTTCCCATCCTTATAGATTGGTGCTTCTTAGCAGTATCAGCTACTAATACAGCAGTGCTACTTTCATGCCTGCTTCCAGACATCTTGGGCAACTTTAAAAAAAAAAGATGCAGAAGTATTTTACAAATCTTACAAAAATACATGAACATGAGAACATATGGTTTATACCCTTCCAGGGCCTTGGAACAAGCCATGCATGGAAGGGTCTTTAAGTTGCAATAGCTTCATGGTTGATTGCTTCTGCCTTTGACTTTAGCATTATTTTAGTATAAAAATAATAATGGAGCTAGTGGAAAAGATTTTTTTTTAATTTTATATCTCAAATATTCTGCACTCAAGCACCTTCAACTCTGGATTAAAAAGTGTATCACCAACCTAAAAACCTGTAATTTTTTGAGTTACTTGATATTGTGTATCATGTCAGGATCATTCGGTTCATTTCAAGTTATTAACATGGGCAATTCCATTAAGTGAATTCTCTACAGCGTCACCATTTGTCTTTAAAATCTTACGCCAGGAAATACATGCAGGTGTTGAAATTTCACTGGCCTGGAAGACATTGAGGGCCAGTATGAATGAAAGTGTTCACTTGTGTTTAGCCCACAGTTAAGTAAGTTAAGTGAAGGACTTAACTTTTCTAAAGATTGTGTGTTCTTGTCAGACTCTCTTTTATCTCCTTTCACTGTAGAGGCTTCTGCCTTCATCAGACAAGTTATTTCCTAGCTCCAGGTTCTGCCTTTACCAGACTGGTTCCTCCACATTTCAGGGAGACTTGGGAGGAGAGAAGGAGGGTAAGGAAGAGCTAAGGGAGATGCAAGCGGAGTATGAAAGTTCAAGGATAAATGTCCTGAGCTCTTACAATGTGCTGGGCACCACTCTAAGACTATCATGTAAGACTTCTGCACAGATTAACCTACCAGAGGGAGGCATTACTACAATTTTAAATCACAAAAGAGAAAACAAAATAATTCAATAACGTTCCCAGGTAAAACCAAAACCTACATATTTTCATCCCAGAGCCAAGTCACATTCAAAGAAACACAAAACATTCTGTGTCTTTTCTTGGTAGGTCCTTTGAAAAATGTAAAGTCTAAACATAGAGTTTGTAGCTATTCTTATTAAAATCCACTGGTCCCTCCTACTCTCTGATTCCCATTTGGTTTTAAATTCCAATTCAAACTTTCTCAAGCAAAGGGGTTCTGTTGAAGCTCTTGTAACTTAGAGTGTTCTCCTTTCAGGAGTGGCTGGATCCAGCACCCGTAGTGATGCCATCAGATCCGTGTGTTTGCTTCTCTTCTCCACTGGGAGCTGGTTTCCTCTGTATGATAGCTTTGCTCTATGGGAAATTTTTCCAACACTGTTGAGGAAATTGCCTTTGGGCTTTCACAATCCCCACAACTAGAAATTCTGGAATAAAAGAGATCCTTCTCTCTCCCAGTGTCTACCCGTCATGTCATGGGAAAGGCCAGTGTCCTAAAGGATTAAGACCTCTGTTCAGTCAGGTAGAAGCACAGGGAGGTGGGGATGGTCATGGGAGAATCTAGTTCTTCCAGGATCACACGGAGTGTGAGAGGCATAGTGTCCCACAAGGAAAGGAGAATGATCAGGTGAAATCAACTAACATCCATGACCTCCTGAAATGCTCTGCTCTGCTCTCTCTCCTGCTGCCAACCCAGAAATCCCTCTCATTCATGCTCTTCAGAAACTACCATCTCTCATCCCAATCTCTCTGCATCAGTCTACCCAGAATTCTCAACAGAGTACATGTCTGTTTGCTATTACCCTCTTTCGTGCCCTTCTTCTAATTTAGAGGAGCGTGCCAATCACACACTTCAAAGGTGGTGCTAGTGGTAAAGACCTCCCCTGCCAATTCAGGAGACATAAGAGAATCGGGTTCAGTCCCTGGGTGGGGAAGATTCTCTGGAGGAGGACATGACAACCCATTCCAGTATTCTTGCCTAGGGACTCACATGGACAGAGACGCCTGGCAGGCTAGGGTCCATAGAGTCGCAAAGAGTCAGACAAGACTGAAGTGACTTAGCACACATGCACACCCCAATCATTACATTTTAATGTGATTTTATCACTAATGCACTGTGATTAGTGATAAAATATTATATTCCCAATAATATTTGAATTTAAAATCTAAGCAAGTCATTCAAGCCTTTATTCCCAGCTTAAATTAATTTGAGCATAGACAAAAGGGAGGGAGCCCCCTCCTTGAAACACGAAATTCCAGCAGATGTCCATTTTTCCCTCTGCAAGCCATTGTCACTCAGAGCCACTGATGTCAGGCCCTTCCACTGATCACACACCAGATCATCAAGGTAGGAAACCAAAATCTGACTGCAGCCTATGCACAGAGAATTCCTTCCACAAACAGTCATGGGGTTTCTTTTAGGCCTGGGACACAGAGGTAACCACTCTCCTCCAGGGGATTTACTAGGACTTAGGATGACCTCACCTTCTCTGATTACTTCAACCAAATAGTTGGCCCGATCACATTTCATCCAGTGTTGCCATATTTGAGCAGCTTCTTAAATATCCTTGCCTGATTCTTTTTTTTTTTTTTTTCTAATTCTTCCTCTCCCAGTCTTAACAAAAACACTTTATAACCCCTCACCTGAGTCATTTTTGACCACTTAATGCCTCTTCTTTTATCTGCAAAGTAAATCTTTTGGACGAGGGCTGCCTACAGCAGTGAAAGGGGAGGATGGCATTGGCAGGATGATGGAGCAGCATCCCAGATGCTCCAAACAGCGGGAGTAAATGGAACACAACATTTCTTTCCCAGTGCTGGATGGAGGAGGCTATTATTAAATTGACTAAGAATTCACGCCTAGAGCAGCAGCCGTGAGATCTCTGCTGCTGGGCCAACCTTTGGTTTTTAAATACATTCTGCCCACAGGTGGCCCAATGTTTCCTCCAAATCGTTCCTTGTCAACAAATGAGCTCACCCCTCACCCTCCCGCTTTCCACCCCAAAGTGTTTCGAGTCCTACTGCCACCCTGCAAGCAACACAAAAGTGTGGTTTTTCTAGCAGAAGGAAATCCATTATGTAGTCCTTTATTTCTTCCACACTCTTCAGGTTGGATTGGCATTGATTCATGTAGCAAACTTAGTCCTCAGGGGAGAGACTTTTCTGACACAGGAACACTAAACAATATACACATCACCAGAGTTAATTTTTTTCATTCTGTTGGTGACATTGTCCCCTACAGGCTTGTAATCAATAGAAGCTGCTGTAAAACACTTGGCTATAAAACATTGCCCTCCCTTTCTATCTTCCATAGGGCAATGTTTCTCTGTCAACCAGTACCATTGTAGCTGGGGTCCCAAGGACAGCTTAGGCTGTGTTTCCAGAAAAATTCAGCCTGTTCAGGGACCTCTGGAACACTGTGGACAAATAAGAGGAGCCCATTTGTAGATCCTTTTGCCTGAGGGGTCCAAGAACCTAATGAGAGGAAACTTCTAAAGGAAGAAGTGGTGTGTGCACAAATGTGAGTATCCCATGGAAGGAGGAGCCTGGTAGGCTGCAGTCCATGGGGTCGCTAAGTCGGACATGACTGAGCAACTTCACTTTCACTTTTCACTTTCATGCATTGGAGAAGGAAATGGCAACCCACTCCACTGTTCTTGCCTGGAGAATCCAGGGATGAGGGAGCCTGGTGGGCTGCTGTCTATGGGGTCGCACAGAGTCGGACACGACTGGAGTGACTTAGCAGCAGCAGCA